>CM018035.1:20319319-20507206 GCA_008638375.1 Nyssa sinensis
ATTTGGATTGCCAAAAAATGGCAACGCCATTTTTAATGTCATATTTAGCATTAAGAGTCGATGGTGCTAATTTATGCCATATCATAGAATACATTAGCATTTGTCAAACAGAGGTGGGTCCATGCTACTTTTCAAGTACATTCCAAAAGAGGTGGGGTCCACCCTACTTTTTCAAGGAAAAATAATTGTGTTAAAAATGGCATTTTAGCATTGGGATAGAGTTGCCAAAATCTGGCATTTCTATACTGTAGTAATGCCAAAATATAGATTTGGCATGGATGAAATGGCATTTAGCATTGGAGATGCTCTAAGAACCTGACAAATAACATCTTCTACACTCATCTAGTGCAAGCCTAAGAAGCATGGATACGAACACGGGACACTGATACGACAAGGACACGGACACTTAAACACATTATTTCTCAAAAAAGTAGGACACGTCAGGGATGCATTGAATATATATAATTTTTTTATATTTTTTATATGACCATATAATAAAAACCTAACTTTATTTTAATTAAAATAACAAAGTTATTAAATAAAAATTCAATAACTTCTTCATTAAATCATCAACACCCATGATTGAAGTTCCAAAACAAATTTACTAACTATTACATAAAACATGTGTATGTGTGTGTGTATAACCAAAAAAAAAAACCAAGGAGAAAAGGGGAAAAATTCAAAAAAAGAAGAAAAAATAGCAAACGTGTCCAAAACATATTTATAATGTGTCTGAAATTCAGAAAAAATAAAAAAAATTGGATATTCTTTTTTCGCCTGTCCGACACGTATCCAAGAAGTGTATGAGAGTGTCGGTGTCCAACACATATCCAACACAGAAACGTGAGCCAAAATAGAGTGTTTGTGCTTCATAGGTGTAAGCTTGTGGAGTTCAAATATTGTGCAATTGGTAGAGTTCGAGATAACGTAGATATTTGCGATTGTGTCTTTGGGTATTCTGATCGAGGATTAGAGATGAAGACCTACTAGGAATTGCATTTGTAGATTCGAGTTTGAGAAGATTCAAAACAGAGAACAAGGCTTGAGGGACTTAGTCTTCGTCTTCGGTGGTCTGTAATCTTCAAAGTATTCTAGTAGATTCATCAATAGGGTTAGTGCCCTAGAGTTTTCCATCATAGATTTGTTCGATTTATGGTGGTTTCTTCGTCACCAAAATCTTGGTTTGCATTGTTATTTTTTTAATTGCTTTATTTCATTATTGTGCAATATTATATTGAATGCAACCACTTGATTTTGATCTTATGAGATACACAATGTTTAGCTCTTTGAAATGAGATTTCTAACCCATTACATGTAAAATTAAAATTGGTAATTAGAACTTAATTTTGTTGTATTAGACCTATTCACCCCCCCCCCCCCTTCTCTCTAGGTCTCTTAATCCATCTAGTCACACATTGAAGCCTACCATCTATGCTTTATAGTGTGTAAGAAAACTTCATTGAAGTCAACACCTTCTCTTTGATTGTAACCCTTTGCAACCAAGCATGCCTTGTATCTAGCATCTTCAACCCCTGGGATGCCTTTCTTTTCTTGAAAACCCATTTGCAACCAACAATCTTTGAGCCTTTAGGCAATTTCAACAAATCCCATGTCTAGTTCTTGTGAAGAGATCCACTATGCAGACTCACTACCTATGATAGCTTTTGAATAAGTGAAAGGCTCTTGAATCGCTATATCCTCTACCATAGTAAGTGCATACACAACCAAATATGCATACCCATATCTTTGAGGTGGCCGAATTTCTCATTTCTTTACCGATCGCAATGTTATATTGTCGTAACTCTTCTGCACCAGAGTCGAAGGAAGAACTTTGTGTAGAAACAATAGGCTAAAGTTGAGTGCCCACTTGCACTCTCTGTGAAACTCCAACCTATAACTCCACCTTCTTGTATAACTCTGCTTATTCCCTGAAACATAACTAAACTCCTTTCTCGGGTGAAACACAACATATTCATCAAAAGTAACATCCCTACTTACAACTAACTTGGGTGACTTAAGATCAATACACCACAATCTATATATCCTTTGACCCCTTGTGCATATCCAAGAAATATGTACTTCTTGTTCCCTAGGCTCAAGCTTACCATCATTAACATGATAATAAGCAGGATAACCAAAAACTTTCAAATTTGAATAATTAGCAAGAGTACCAGACCATGCCTCATCAGGAGTTTTAGTTTCAATAGCAGTATTAGAAGAGTCGTTCACCAAATAGCAAGTTATATTGACAGCCTCAGCCCAAAATGCCTTAGACAACTTGGCATTTGAGAGCATGCAACGAGCTCTCTCCATAAGTGTTATGTTCATCTGTTCTGGGACTCTATTTTGCTGGGGAGTGTCACAAACTGTGCGGTGTCTCGCGATACCTTCATTCTGACAAAACTTATTAACTCTATCACAAAATTACATGTCATTGTCTATTCTAAGTCACTTGACATGCTTTCTAGTTTGCTTCTCAATCAAGACTTTCCACTCCTTGAATACTGCAAATGCCTCGTTTCTGTGCTTCAAAAAATACATCCAAACTTTCCTTGACTAATTATTAATGGAAGTAAGAAAATACCAAGCACCACCATGGGATGTGGTGGTTGTAGGACCCCAAAGATTCGAATAGATGTAGTCAACCACCATGGGATGTGGTGGTTGCAGGACCCCAAAGATTCGAACAGATGTTGTCAACTGTACCCTTGGTTCTGTGAATTGCGGAACTGAACTTCACCCTTTTCTATTTTTCGAAAACACAATGTTCACAAAAGTCAAGCTCTCTCATATATTATCCACAAAGCAAACCTTGTTTGCTCAGAATTATCGTACCCCTTTCGCTCATGTGACCTAATCACATATGCCACAAACAGGTAGTATCTTAATCTAGATCAACTAAAAATGAAGATGAAACACATGCAAAACCAACAATTGTGCTACCCTGAAGAACGTAAAGGCCATTGACTTATTTACCTTCCACCACAACTAAAGATCCTTTACAAACCTTCATAACTCCAATCTCCACCTTCAACGGAGAACTTGCAACCATTGGAATTCAAATTGCCCAAAGAAATCAGATTTTTCTTCGAATTCGGTATATGCCAAACATCTGTCAAAATCCTCACAATTTCGTTATGCAACAAATTCGAATTGTACCTATCCCAACTATCTTACAGGCCACGTTGTTGCCTATTAACACTAAACCACCATTGATTGCCTTGTAAGTGGTGAACCAATCCCATACTTATCAAAAAAAAAAAAAAAGTGGTGAACCAATCCCAATTAGGGGTCATATGATAGGAGGGACCCAAATTAAAAATCCACTCCTCCTTGGAGCAATTATCATAAATGGTAACTAAAAGGACATTATTTGAAACCTCAGCGGTTTCTTCTGCAACCTCGGTAACATTAGCAGAATTCGCCTTCTTCTTACCTCCTCCTCCTTTGAGCTCCTCAGGTTTGCAATGCCCAAACTTGTGACAATAATAACATTCAATCTCACTCTTGGATGTTTTAGATTATGATCAACCACTAGATCCACCTTAGCCTCTGCCTCGGCCTCGACCGCAACCTCTACTATTACCACTACCAAAGCCTCTTTCAGTGGGTTGGCCTCTATTATTGGAGGAATTCGGACGACCCTTCACAAACAGACCTTCAGCTTATAGATCATCACTACCATTCACATTCAACTTAGTCATCAACTCTTTCAAGTTCAAAGACATCTTAACATTTACCAAAGAGATGATATCCTTTCCATATAACATGAAATTAACAAAAGTCTCAAAAGAATCAAACAATGAACACAAAATAATTAAGACTTGGTCTTCTTCATCAACTTTATCATTAATGTTCTTCGGGTCCATAATAATTTTATTAAATTGATCAAGGTACTCATTAATATACATACCTTCCTTCATCATGACGGTGTACAACCGCTCCTTCAAATACCAACGATTGGTGAGCGACTTCTTTATATATAAATTCTCTAGCTTTTTCCAAAGCCTAGAGGTGGATTCTTCTTATGCGACCTCACGCAAGACTCCATCGATAAGAGATAACTGAATGGCGATATGCGCCTTTTCTTGTATCTCGGTCTTTTGCTCCGTGGTCAACGTTGATGGCAATGTCTCATCCAAAACCTTCACCAACCGTTGTTGTCGTAACAAAGCACGCATCTTGAGGCACCAAAGGCCAAAACTATTTTGACCTTCAAACTTTACTACTTCGTATTTCATGATAGCCATAACCAAAGCTCTAATATCAATTTCTTATAAAACAAAAGTAACAAATGAAATAGAAAAGTGCAAAATCAAACAAACAAAATAAGCACAGCAAGACAAAGAACACCAAAGATTTTATATGATTCAGCAAGTTACCTATGTCTATGGGCGGCGATGATCCATTCACTATGTAATGAAAAGATTACTAGAGCACAAACACTCACAAACCCAGAAACCCCTTTACATCCAAAGACGGCTTACAAAATAGCTCCCCTCTCACAATGATCTCTTCTCTCACCCTTATTCCCGCAACCTTAGAACAACTCATATATATAGGAGAAGAAAGGAAACTACCAAAAACGTATCCAAGTTGTAGCAAGAAAAACTGTGCGCGTTCGAACGAGGAAGCCTTTTTCGTTCAAACAGAGAAGCCAATAAACAAAGAAGGAAACCCGAGTGGATTCATAACACTCATACAACAGTTACCATTTCAAATTTAATAACGCCAAAACGTTTCCGTATTTAATATGATTGTTAGCATCATCATCTTCACCAAACTGACACATCAATTCGAACTGAAGCATCATATCCTTTCGCCATGAACAAAGGTGACTTTTAGCTTCGTGTCTATACCAAGCAATCACAAAATGCTCTCTCTCTCTCTCACTCTCTCTCTCTCTCTCTCTCTCTCTCTATATATATATATATATATATAGACACACACACACACACACACACCATCTGTCCTCACTATATCAATGATCAATTTTAATCATATTTCACGAATTGAGCCAGTGTTCATATAGAGTCAAAAAGAGAGTACAAAACATGCGTTGGTTCGCTTGTAGGAATGGCAACAGGGCGGGGTAGCCCTTCCCCAACTGCGACCCCGTTTATATTCCCCACCTTGCCCTGCCTAGAGATTTACCCCAACCCCGTTTATATTCCCCGACCCCACCATCTGTCCTCACTGCATCAATGATCAATTTTAATCATATTTCACGAATTGAGTTAGTGCTCATATAGAGTCAAAAAGAGAGTACAAAACACTGCGTTGGTTCACTGGTTGGAATAGCAACGGGGCGAGGTAGCCCTTCCCCTACCCCGTTTATATTTCCTATCTCCGCCCCGCCCCAAACCCTGAATTTTTTTCCCAAGGTAAGTTAAAACTTTTATTTTTTGATAGGTAAATTAAAACTTCATTATAAAAATAACCAACACAAAAAAGTAGTACGAGTATAGTATGAGAAATCTTAAAACTTATTTTATATAGTATAGTTTTTTAGTAAATACAAATACTTTAGGGATAAAATAAATTTAGGGTAAATTACACTAGCTTTCTCTGAGATTTCTGATAATTACATTGACCACTCATTAAATTTCTGAAATTACACTGACCTCCCTTACTTTACCTAACAGTATACAGATACCCTCCTCTAGTAAAAGTTTTTTCTTCAAAATGACAAAATTGCCCCTTTTATTATTTATTTTTGCATTTTTTTAACTTTGACCAATTTTTTCAAACTTTTTTTAAAGTTTTTTTTTATTTTTTATAAAAATATATTTAAGATTTTTATTCAGAAAATGGAAAAAAAAATTAGTCAAAAATTTAAAAAATTGAAGAAAAAAAAAACATTAAAAGGGAAATTTTGTCATTTTGAAGAAAAAAAAATTGACTAGAGGGAAGGTATCTGTATATTATCAGATAAAGTAGGAGAGGTCAGTGTAATTTCAGAAATCTCAAAAGAAGTCAATATAATTGTCAAAATCTCAAACGAGGTCAGTGTAATTTACCCAAAAATTTAATATATAAACAGGGTTGGAACCAGGCCAGGTGACCATCGCCTAACCTCGCCCCAAACCCGAACAAGTTTTCAAAACCCTACCTCAACCCCATTTATAAACACCCCATACCCACCCTATTAGGGACGGGACGAGTCATTTTGTCATCCCTATTCGCTAGGCACAAAAGATTGAAGAGCTTCTTCTCTGTGCAAGACCATTGTATCCTGGAAGACAATTATCACGTCAACTCGTGAGCAGGACGAATTCTATTTTAAAGACATAGTGTAAAACACTAATCTTAGTCAATTCAATTTTTTTTTTCAGTTTACAATAACTGTAAGTTTGCAGTAACTGGAAGTTTTAATAACATTAGTTTTTTAATTTCTGTTTTATATTCTGTTTAAAATTATTGAAATTGTTCTCTAATTTTTCCGAACACAAAGTTCTGTGAAGTTTCTGTTTCACAAGTTCTATTTCATAAAACCAGTTTCTTTTTTCTGAAATTAATTTTATTTTCTCAGTTTAATTTTGATTCTGTAATTTCCATCTTACAAAACAGTTTTCTTTTTTTCTTTTTTTTGTTATAATTTTGTTCTGTTTAAGTAAAAATGGTTCCATTTATACCAACCCCAAAAGCCTAAGTTAGGTTGAGATTCAAATTTAAGTGGCAAGTAGGATCAACCAATCAATTTTAAGTTTGATCACAATGGTCTCAAAACGTTTTGATCACAATTTTATGGACAATTTCTTAAAGTTGTAAACATGTTTTCATACTATTCTTGAATACGCTCATTGCTCCATCATAACCTAGTCTCTTTGTTAGAAAACAAAAAAAGAATGTCAAAATTATTTGGGTCTATTGTAATAAGCATGAAACCAAGGTGAAGTCATGACATGTCTATGAGAAAAAATTTAAAATACTGCTACCATACAAGGCAGATATTAGATCAACTTTCCAGGTAGTGCTGTGTAGAATCAGACTCATAAAACCATGTTACAAATATCGGTATACCTATTATGGAGACGTTCAAACTCAAAACATCTGCGAGTAAGCCTATTTATTGTTAGAGAATATTTTTGGTTTTTTGTCCAGCAAGGTACAATAATTAAAGCAGTTGGGATAACTGCTCAATCCATCAATTGCTCGCCAATGGGACTATCCACTCTAAATTCTGTAAATCGCAACAAATGACACAATTTAATATATTGGCACTGCATTTACCGAATCACAACGCAAAGCATTGCAGGTTTCCATTCCCGTAATTCCAACTAAGCAGTCGATAAACATGGAAGGCAATAAATAAAAGAACGGGTCACCAAACCGTCTGAGGACTCTGAATTTTCCGAAATTGACCCTAAACGAACGCTAAATTTACAAAGCGTACCTTGTAGACGGGACCAAACCCTCCGTGACCAAGCTGATTCAACTCCGAGAAAAAGTTGGTCGCGATTTGCAGAGTCCGGAGTTCGAAAAACAAGTCCCAATTCCCTCCGCCGTTGTCAGCATCTTCTGCGCCGGCGGACCTGCCTACTCTCAATCTCTTCTCCACGCAACCGCACAAACTGGAGAGAAACCCCATGCTACGGGAGGCATCAATCGCGCCGCAGAAACGGTGGAAGCAGGAGACTACTTGATCCAGCTTCAATCAAAATAGTACGGCAACATAGGCGAAATGGCGGATCATTCAGTAAATTGCAACCTTTTGTATATGAACTCTCGGTCCTCGTCTGATTTGTACGGTAGAGTCAGGTAGGCGAGAGCGCTACTGGGTTGAGCTGGAGGAAGAAGATGAAAAACTCGATTTTGATTCCTCCTCCATTGTTTAGTTATCTTCAAAATGGACCTGGCTTCACTCAGTGTTTGGTTTCAAAAGTATCTCTAATTTTTTCGGTTCATGATTTATATTTCTCAAGGTTATGTTTGATTAAGTTAAAAATAATACAAGAAAATAATAATAATAATAAGAAAAAGTGAAATGAACAAAACTAAAGTAAAAGGAAAATAAAATTTTTGATTACATAAATTTTAAAATAATATATATATATAAACTAATTTTGTGAGAAAATTACTTTCTTGCATTATCGCAAAAAAAAAAAAAAAAAGAATGACCACTTTGTTGAAAAATTTACAACAAAAAAAAATCCCCTTATATCCAATTCCTTATTAAACTTTTCGTAGGCACTTTTTACCACTTATCATTTAACAAGGATGCACATGAGTTGGTCGGATTACAAAAAAATTAGAATCGATCCAACCTCGAACAGTTCTAGAAAAATCAAAATTAAAATTAAATCATAACAATGATAAAATCAAATTGACGTAATTCAAAAATATTTAATTCAATTTGGATTGGTTTCACTTTTACCCAAAATACCAAATTTCCTCTTTGTTTCTCAATCTGAAAACTCGATTCTCATTATATGTATGTGATATATCACAAACAGACGCACCAATCACCTTGAGACACGTGTGCCTACAAAATCGATAAACTCGGTCATACAGAACAGGTGCAGCCTCCAGAGCATTCTCCAGGACATCCTTATACACATATCCTACAAAACCGATAAACTCGGTCATACAAAGCAGGTTCAGCCTCCGGAGTATTTCCATACATATATCCTCCAGACCTTATGCTCACTAATATTCACTTAGTATTCTATATGGTTCCGACCTCGTTGTTTCCTTAAACGACTGCCGAGCAGGGAATAAGGAAACCGTCTTCAACAAAGAAACTGTTGTATATGATTATCTCTATCTACGGTGCAATGTTCCACAAAGTAACTGCAATCTCTGATGATCATAAATCCCTATTTTCATGGCTCCGAATCCTAATCAACTTAGGAAGACTACAGTCTATAAATCAAACCTTACAGGTATGCTTTATTGTGATGCTCATTCTTTGGCTTTCAATACAGTCTTTTCAATTCAGTTTACTTACTTAAGCATCGGAGCGGATACCGCCGGAGCCAATCCGGTGGTCCTCTGATCACCTCTTTTTGAGTGTTCTACAGGTCACAGAGCCTAGATTTATTGCGAGCCGAAAAGTGCAGCATCAGTTTGGCGCCGTCTGTGGGAAACGACTAATCTCCAAGTGCTCTATTCACGAACTTATCTTTTTCCTCACCGGAAAACCATGGCCCCAAATCTCCGACCGCGACAGAACGCTCAAAACCTATAAAGCTCTCAACATCAGACGCCTGTTCCACGAGCAAGAGGGCCGACGGTTGATCCTATGCGACAAGAGATTGAATCAATCAAATGACACTACGAACTGGTACAAGAACAACTACTTGCCATATCTAGAACTCTAGCAATGCTCACACAGAATCAAGAGACGAGTCCTCCTAACTCGCAGGTCAATGTTGCTGAAAGAATGCAACCCCCTATTATCACTGAGAACGAAGAGCCCCATGACGAGGCTCCAACTAACCGGCCTGGGCACCCCCAGGGTGTTGCTCACGTCGGCAGAGATCCGCAGCCGTCAGCAGCTCCAGGCTGGGGAACATCAACCTTCGTCCCTAACGTCCATTACCGAAGCACTACTAGAGCCCCAACTCCAAGGGCTTCGGGAGCACATCCGGCACTACAGGAGCCTCTTTCCCAAGCAGCACCAATCCCTCTAGCTCGAAACCCTCTTCCGTCCGAGGGATGTGCTCAGCCCGACTATCTTGAAACCGAGGCTGTGAGGCAAGGTTCACAAGAGATCCGGTTCAGAGACCCATGGAGGGTCGAAGAAATTGCCGAATCTATGGACCGAACAGTAGCTTTGAGAGGTGCCCAGAACCCTCCAGAGCAAGACGAGTTGGCCAGGCTGCTCGGAAGACTTGCCACCCCATTCACTCCCGCCATCATGTCGGAGGAAAGACCTAGGAAATTCATGGTGCCAAAGTTCACCCTGTATGATGGGACTGGAGACCCAGGAGATCATCTCTCACACTACCAGCATACGATGGCCCTCCACGGGGCCTCTAATGCTTTTATGTGCCGAACTTTCATTACCAGCTTGAAAGGAACTGCACTAAAATGGTTCCACCACCTCCCTCCGAACTCAATTACCGGCTTCTATGAGCTCGGTAGGCAATTCCTGGACAGATTTATGACCAGCAGAAGGCTCAGAAGGGGACCAGAATTCCTGTTAAATGTCAAGCAGACTAAGGAGGAGTCCCTCAGAGCCTACATTGCGCGCTTTAATGCCGAACTCACAGAGATCACTAACTGCAGCCCAAGATTCCTTGTAGCTGCCTTAACTGCTAGACTTGCTCACAGTGGCTTCAGAGATTCCTTGACCAAAAGCCCTCCTGCCGACATGGCGGCATTAATGAACCGGGCCAGGAAGTACATCAACTTGGAAAAAGCCAACCGCACATCCCAAAAGAGCAAAGAACAAAACTAGAGGGACAATCTGAAGAGGGAGGATCAAAAGAAAAACGACCATAGAAGAGACCCTAGCAAGAAGAGAGCCAGAAGTCTAGAAAAAAGGACAGCACCCAGGGCTGTTTACAATTCCGGACCAAGGGAGTTTACTAACTTTACCCCTTTGAACACTACATTGAATCAGGTACTCCGGCAAATCCGAGATCAGGAAAACCTGAGATGGCCAGAACCAATTAAAGGAGATCCCAGCCTTCGGGATCAAACTAAATATTGCAATTTCCACAAAGATCATGGACATATGACTAACTCATGCAAGACCCTTTGATATGAGATTGAGCAGCTCATAAAGAAGGGGCGTCTTCAAGAGTTCATCAAGTAGGACGGAAGGCAGAACTCCCAAGAAGACAAGCCTCAACAGCGGCCAGACCAGAGGCCCGAGCAAAGACAAGAGCAGAGGGAAGGACGACAAGAGCCTCAAAGGCAGAACAACCATGTCATCTACGTCCTCCATGCCGACTCTCCTATTACAAGAATGTTAAACAGAGCGAGAAAGAGATATGCTCGGGAGGCCAGGGCTACCCCAGACGTATTGCAGATCTCCAACGTTGAAAAAAGGCTCAAACCAGAGCCGGAGATCCAGTTCACAGAACAGGACCTGGCTGGGGTACACTGTCCTCACAGTGATGCCCTCGTCATCACTCTCAAGATTGCCAACTTCGAGATCAGAAGGGTTCTGGTTGACACTGGCATCTCTATGAATATACTATTCTATGAGCCACTCAAACATATGAAGATTGACCACTACAGCATCAAGCCTACTACCACCGTGATGGCAGCCTTTGATGGTAATTTCAGTACCCCATTGGGAAGGATCGACCTGCCTACTACTGTAGGAGAGGGAGAAGGACAGAAAACCACCATCTCAGAATACATGGTGTTGAATATGAAATCTCCCTACAATGTCATAATCGGGAGACCATGGCTACACTAGATAGGGGCGGTTACCTCGACCTTGCACCAATGTCTGAAGTATGTCCACGACCAGAACGTTTACTCTGTTAGAGGGTGCTAGTCGACTTCTCGGGAGTGCCATGCCATTGCACTCAAGGAGAAGACTACCAAATAGCAATTACAGTATACTCGGGACTGTACAGATCCAGTTCTCTCCCATACTCCCGAGGAGGAAGGTTACCCTTCCAACATCGAAGAACCCCTAAGCCCAAGGGGACGGGACAGCCGAGCCAAACCCATCGGTGAGCCCATCAAAATATTGGTCAGCTCGGAATCAGAGGGGCGTTATTTGTACATTGGCCCAGACCTGACACACACCGAGCAAGAGAAGATAATCAGGTTTCTGAAAGACAACCTCTTTGTATTTGCTTGGGAGACCAAGGATATGGAGGGTATAGATTCTAACCTCATAACTCACAAGCTGATGGTAGATCCAGACCATCCACCAATGAGACAAAAAAGAAGGCCGATAGCTCCAGAACGGCACTGGATCATAAATGAGGAAGTCCAAAGGCTGCTCGAGGCCAGAATGATACATGAAGTATTCTACCCGGACTGGCTAGCCAATACTATTCTCGTCAAAAAGAAAAATGGCAAGTGGAGAGTCTGCGTTGACTATACAGACCTCAATAAAGCTTACCCCAAGGACAGCTTTCCACTGCCAAGAATAGACCAGCTGGTTGATGCTATTGCAGGGCACGAACTCATGAGTTTTATGGATGCCTATTCTGGGTATAATCAAATCCAGATGTACCCTCCAGACCAGGAGAAGACAGCCTTCATTACCGAACGAGGTCTCTATTGCTACAGAGTGATGCCGTTCGGTTTGAAGAATGTTGGGGCCGTTTACCAGCGGCTAGTCAACAGGATGTTCAGCTCACTGCTCGGCAGCACCATGGAGGTGTATATTGATGACATGCTGGTCAAAAGTCTACAGAAAGGCAGTCACCTCCAGCACTTATCCTAGACCTTCGATATCCTAAGACAGCACAAGATGAAGCTCAATCCCTTAAAATGTACCTTTGGGGTGACAAAGGGAAAATTCCTGGGATACTTTGTCTCTCAGCGGGGTATCGAGGCGGACCCTACCCAGGTCCAAGCTCTAATCGGATTGGAGTCACCAAAAACCAGAAAGGACATTCAGGCACTGAATGGCAGAATTACGGCACTAAGCAGGTTTATCTCCAAATCCATTGACCGCTGCCTACCTTTCTTCAAAGCTTTAAAGGGCAACAAAGCTTTACAGTGGACAGAGGAATGTGGGAAAGCTTTCCAAGGACTGAAGGAGTACTTTGTCTCTCCAGAGCTTCTGTCAAAACCAGTCCAAGGGGAAAAGCTACTCCTGTACTTTGCAGTCTCTAAAAACGCGGTCAGCTCCGCATTGGTCAGGCAGGATAGAAGAGTGCAGAGGCCCATATTCTACGTCAGTAGGGCACTACTCGACACAGAAAAGAGATACCCAGAGGTTGAGAAACTAGTCTTTGCTTTGGTAATATCAGCTCGGAAGCTCCGACCTTATTTCCAAGCTCATCCAATTGAAATCCCAACTGCCTATCCTCTGAAGTCAATACTGTGAAAGCCTGAGGTTTCAGGAAGATTAGTAAAATGGTCTGTGGAGTTGGGAGAATTTGACATATCATATGTACCACGGAACTCCATCAAAGGGCAGGCCTTGGCTAATTTCGTTGCCGAGTTCACCTCGGCACTTCAAGACAAGGCACAGCTCATCGAAACTTCAGGAACCTGGCTACTCTATATTGATGGGTCGTCAACCGATTAGGGCTTAGGAGTGGGCCTAGTATTACAGTCCCCTGACGGGCTCTTATCAGAAAAAGTAATTAGCTTGGGATTCAGAGCTTCCAACAACGAAGCAGAATATGAAGCCCTAATCCTAGGTATGAAGTTGGCTCTGGAATGCGAAGTGCAGAACCTAAAAGTCTACTCAGATTCCCAACTAGTGGTTAGCCAAGTCCTGGGAGAATTCTCTATTAAAGATGAAAGGATGCTTCGGTATTCTGAACTGGTGAACTTCTTGAAGCACTCCTTCTAGACTTTCTCTATCTAGAAAATAGAAAGAAGCCAGAACTGCAGAGCAAATGCTTTGGCAAACATGGCATCCCGCCTAAGGTCAGAAGGGAACTCCACAGTAAAAATTTCCTACCAGCCAAGACCTAGCATAGAGGAAGCCCAAGTCGCCCAAATTGCTGAACAGCCCCAGAACTGGATGACCCCAATCCTTCAGTACCTGGAATCCGGGCTCCTCCTAGAAGACAAAAACAAAGCAAGGAGAATCCGAATCAGAGCGGCTCGGTACCTGATCCTGAACAACAAACTGTACAGAAGGTCATATTCTTAACCCTTGTTAAAATGCTTAGCTCCAGAAAAATCACAATATGTCTTGGCCGAAATACACGAAGGTATTTGCGTGAACCATAATGGGGGCAGAACGATAGCTCACCGAGCTCTAACGTAGGGCTATTACTGGCCTAGCATGCTAAGGCAGGCTAAGGAATACGTTCAGAAGTGCGACAAATGCCAAAGGTTTGCCCCATATCAATACTAGCCTCATCACGAAGTCATCCCGATTACTAGTCCCTAGCCCTTTGCTTAGTGGGGGATGGATATCTTGGGTCCATTACCCAAGGCCCCACCAAACAGGAAGTACCTTTTGGTAGCCATTGACTACTTTTCTAAATGGGCCAAGTTGAACCTCTAACACACATCACAGAAAAGGAAGTTGAAAACTTCACCTGGAAGAACATTGTATGCAGGTTCGGTATACCACGTGTGATCATCTCTGACAATGGGACGCAGTTCACTAGTAAAGGCTTCAAGAAATTTTGTGAAAATCTCAACATTAGGAAACACTTTGCTTCTCCAAGCCATCCACAAGCAAATGAGCAAGCAGAGGTCACCAACCGAACGATCCTTGATGGATTAAAGAAAAGGTTGGAGCAGGCCAAAGGAAAGTGGACACAGGAACTCCCTGGGGTTCTTTGGGCCTACAGAACAACCAGAAGAACTCCCACCTCTGAAACTCCCTTCTCACTAGCCTATGGTATAGAAGCAGTAATCCCGGTTGAGATCGGTATGTCAACTCCGAGGACTGAAGCCTTCGAGCAAGAATCCAATGATCAGCAGCTGACAAAAAATTTGGATTTGCTTGAAGAAAAAAGGGATCAAGCCAGCATCAGGATAGAAGCCTATCAGCAGAGAATGGTCAACAAATCCAAGGTGGGGCTCAAGACGGTCAGCTTTCAAGTTGGAAACTTTGTCTTAAGAAGAGTTTTTCCAAACACCAAGGATCCCACTATGGGAAAGTTGTCACCGAACTGGGAAGGCCCCTACAGAGTGACGAAGGTTGTTAGGCCTACCACCTACTGGCTAGAGGACATGGTAGGGAAATCCATTCCTAGGTCTTGGAATATAGAACATTTATAGGAAGTATTATCAATAAAGATCTTTTCTTTTCAATACCTCCACAAAGTGTTCATCTTTAAATGCACAGGCCTCCAGAGCCTGGTCCATCTATAATGCACAAGCCTTAATGTTTGGTCCATCTATAATGCACAGGCCTCCAGAGCCTGGTCCATCTATAATGCACAAGCCTTAGTGCTTGGTCCATCTTTAAATGCACAGGCCTCTAGAGCCTGGCCCATCTATAATGCACAAGCCTTAGTGCTTGGTCCATCTTTAAATGCACAGGCCTTTAGAGCCTGGTCCATCTATAATGCATAGGCCTCTAAAGCCTGGTCCATTCTCAATGCACAAGCCTCCAAAGCCTGGTCCATCCTTAATGCACAGGCCTTCTGAGCCTGGTCCATCTTCAATATATAGATTTAACGATCCAGTCCATCTAAAGATAGAAGTTCCAAAAGCCTGACTACTATTTACATAAGTTTCTGAGATCGGCATACCTCAGAGCTAATGCTTAGATTATTTGGCTTATGCACCAATAAGCAACGAATACTACAGTACCGAGCAGGCTTAAAGAACTTTGGTTCAACGCTTCAAGTTTTATGTTTTTTTTTTATCTACTCTTAGAACATACAGAAGAGTTATTAATCAGAAGTGCACGATAAGGTGTTTTAACTCCAAAAGAGCACATCTGAACACAAAGTACATCAGATTTGAGGAGAAGGAACTCAATTTTATTGATGATTCATAAAATTTACATCAGTACAAGACGACTGAAAATAAAACAAGTACACAGAAGCTACAACAAAGACATCACTACGATTTTGCGACATCGTGGCTTTCTTCCTCGAAGGAGAAAGGGACCCAAGTTCCAAACCTCCATTACCGCCGTCGCCGGCTTCCATTTAAAAGGAAGGAAACCTGAACCCCAATCTGCATCAAGAAGCACCCTAGCCATTTCATCATCACTGTCACTGATCTCAATACCAACGGATGATGAGGGCTCTGGGTCTCAGGAGACCACCATTCTCCACCTTCGTTTCCCTCAAAATCGGCATGACACCCCAGCCAATTTGGGCAAGGGTCTCTGCCAAGACACAAAGGGAAGGAGGCATCCCACCTTCATCTTCATCACCAATGCTCCAAGCCTCGGTTGAATCAAGGAGGATCCACCTCCAATCGGAGAAATCTCAACCGGATGCTAAGATGGACAAGAAGATCTTCACCTCCTCTAATCCTTCCTTGGAGACTGAATCAAAGAGAAGGTTAACTCTTGGCCATAGTTTAATCATTCCCAACTCGGACTGAAAATCGTCAATCATCTCCGGGCAAACGACAAGCTTCTAAAAAGCATTCAAATTCTCTCCGACAGGGGAACAGTCTGAGAGCAAAATTAAAGAGGTGGGGCGCAACCGTATGCTCCTCTCTCATATATATAGACCCTCAAAGCCCAAGAGTCACCTAGTTGGACCGTCGCATCGGTTAAAAGAAGAGTTGGCCTCGAAAACCTAAAAGACAGCTACATAAATGAATGACGTATAAAACCGTCCTTTCGGATACCTAGAAGATGGGATGCAAGGCTTCCCCAAGCATATTGTACTAGTCAAACAAACAGATTCCGATCCACCTTGACACGAAGGCCCTCGGTCCAACATACAGACCTTTCAGTCTTGGCCATTCTGTTGATCCCTGGCAGACCACGTGTATGACCAAAGACCATCAGTTCGGATGTATCGCAGTCCTGGTCTGAATGACTTAGAGGCAAAAGTCTCAACCATCAGAATGGCAGATATGAGACACCAAATTTCTACTACAAAACTTGGGTTTGGAACGAGCTACCTCAGAATTCTCCAGAATTTACTCCCAATATATATATCAGATCCCAACTTGTCTGATTAAAAGTGCCTTCTTGTCTAAAGAAGGAGAAGCGATCAGAATTAGCCTACAATCACTGTTTTATTATAAATACAGCTTGGAAGACAAACTGCCGACCTTAAAAGACCTGGTCTAAGAGATCCAGAACAGCCTTACTTGCAACAATTTCTCACAACAAATTCAAAGGACCAACATACTACACGGTAATACAATGCAGTGCTACACAGGTCAACCAAACACAAGAGAGAAGGATGAAGACATTTGAGAAAGAAAATCTATTTCATTCAACAAAAATAGTCTGTTACATTGGAGGTTCAAAAATAAAACAAAATATACATATTCTAAGCCTGATCAGTAGAAACAGGCTCAACAGCTGGGGAAGGATCTGCAGGAGCAACATCAACTACCTTGCTCGGGACGGAAACTTCAGTGGGATTGGTAAGGGGAACGTCGACCACCTCACTTGGAATG
Organism: Nyssa sinensis; assembly: GCA_008638375.1. NCBI lineage: Eukaryota > Viridiplantae > Streptophyta > Magnoliopsida > Cornales > Nyssaceae > Nyssa > Nyssa sinensis. The sequence goes on from CM018035.1 coordinate 20,336,480, forward strand.
GCAACCTCGGGAGGCATAACCCCTGGAGGCACAATTGAGGATACGTCGAAATCAGGAAACCTGGCAAGGAACCTAGATCGGAAGTTGTTGAAGCCAAACATGATCAGTTCGTTGGCCATTCCTTCCAGTTCCATCTTCATCTCCGTCTCGTTCTCCAGCTTTGTCATACCCTGACCCAAATTTTAACCGGGTGAACCACGTGAACCGAGCCGTTAAAGCTTTTTGGTTTAATATTGAATAAACGGATGAGTCAGAATCTTAATAGTTGGAAATACGAGTCATGCCCGAACCAATCACGAATGGATACTGGAATATAAAAATAATAATAAGATAATAATAATAAAAATACAAATGAAATAAAAATAAAAGAAAAAGGAAAAATAAAATAAATAAATAAATAAATAAAAATCATGTTGTGCCATATGGATAAATATATATATATATGCATATATATGTAGAAGTGTAAATGTATATACATATATATATATATTAAATACATAAGGGGAGGGGTTACAACCGAAAAAAAAAAAAAGACCTGAAGGGGCAATGGTTACGGTGGGAGAGAGAAAAGGAATGAGAGAAATAAAAGGGGGGAGCTGGTTCGCATGACATACGTTAGAAACTGAAGAAAAAAAAATGGGGAGCAAATGAAGGGGCAATGGTTACGGTTGAGGAAGAGAGAAAGAAAAGGGGAGTTGTGAAGAAAGGGAGAGAGACCAGCAGCGGTTCGGCAGTAGAGAGATTAAAGAGAGAGAGAGAGATTAACGGGGATAGAGAGAGTTTTCTCTGGTTCTCTCTAGTTTCACCACCAATTGGGGCAGCCACCGCCACCATCAAACTCCATCCCCACCGCACCGTACGGCTGGGAGAGGAGATAAATCAGAAAGGGCTGGCCAACGCTAAAAGGAGAACAATCGGGTCTACGGTTCTGTTGAATCGCTATGCTTCAACACAGAATCTAGGATTCAGTGCTCCTCTGTTCTAATCGATTTTAGTCGGGTGTCACAGTGGGCTATGAGATGGCAAGAACAAAGTTCTGCAACGGGTTTTTAGATGGTCTTGGTTGGGGTTTCGACGAAGACAATGCAAAGAATTCAGATGGGGCAAATGATAAGGTGCGGCTCTGTTCTTTGATTTAATAGGTTTCTAGTATTGGGAAAGAGGATTGGTAGATTTGTCTATGCTTGCAGTTTTGGGAGGAATCCTTCCTCGGTGGGATCGGGATTTACCTATAGTGTATAGTGATGCGGCTCACCGCACCGTCAACACTGAACGGTGATTGTGGAGCCATGGTTGCAGGACATGTATTGGGTGAGGATGCATTGGAGGAGGCAAGCATTGAGGAACAAGCAGATGCTAAGCTAAATGGGTAAAGGCCAAGGGCGGCAGTGGTGGTGGTGAGTTTATGTTCAAGTGGAGGAGCCGAACCCAGTGGTGCGTAACAGGGTAAAACACTGAACTTTTCGTCTTGAATTTTAGAAGCATGAATGGTTTATTTGATTGTAGGATTCTGTAAGCATGGAAATTGGTTTAGGTTACAATTTGAATCAAGAAAAAAAAAATGATCTAGAAATGAGAGGGAAAACAGAATTTTGCACAGGGAAGAAAACACTGGGAAGGAAAACACGCTTGGCTGGTGGGTGTTGTTTTTTTTATTTAGGCCAAACCGGGTCGGGTCTGACCCGACCCACCCATTAGATGACTGTCCAACACTTGTACTTCATGAGTAAATTTTTAAATTTGAGTTTAGATAGTGTTTGGTTAGAAAGGAGAGCTATCCAATGGTTGGGTTAAACTTGAACAGGAAATGAAAAAAAAATAATAACGAGGAATGGAAAATTGTATGGGTGGTGAATTGAACCTGTGACCAAAGGAGAAAGGTGGAGAAGCTTAGCCACTGTGCCACCAAGGCACATGTGGTCTGTTTGGACTCAAATACTATATGTATTATCCAGATTAATTAATTTAAATAAATGATTTAAATTAATAAATTTTAAATTTAATTTCGACGCCTAAATTAGTAGAACGAATAATGAAAACTTACTATTTTGGACCCTCTGAATTTAATAGTGAGGTCCGTTTTACAAGACGGAGTCCCGAAAAAATAAAATAACCGTAGAATGCCAAAATGACCAAAATGCCCCTACCTCAAAGGTGAGTCAAACGGACTCCGATTTAGTTAAGTAAATAGTGAATTTTTATTAATTCAAACCTACTGGACTTAACGGTGAAGTCCAAATTATGAAAACAGAACCCAAAAAGTAGAGACACGTAAATGACCATTTTGCCCTTTTGGGTAAATTAAGTTTAAAATGGAAATCATAAAACATAAATTAGTACGGGAGGTATTTAGAGTAACGAGGTATAAATTCGGTAAATTATATGAAAGCTGAAACGTGTTTATTGATTTATAGGCAAGTCAAAAGGAAAGGAGGAAGTCACGGGATATTAAGACATTGATAAGGTAAGTGGATTCCTATCTTTGATACGTGGTTTCCAAGCCACGTTTTTTCCATTACTGCCAATCTTGTACTCATATATGTATTCACTGTCATTGTTTCCCACCATGGATATTGCTCTACCTGGTGGATGCCTATTGGTTGATGTTGCATGACTGATTCATTTCATTTATATCCATTTACTGTATGTTACGTTATGATATTCCATGTTTTGTACATTCTTATGGAATACTATAGAATCTTAATTTATGTTAAGTGCCGGGTTTTGTGCTCAGTCACATTACCCATCTGATGCTATCTGATTGACTGGGACCTACGGGTCAATTTATTGGACCTACGGGTCAAAAAGGACATATGGCAATTATGGCATTTTTACGCATTAAGGATAATGGGCATTTTATATGCATTTATGTTAATGGGGGATATGCCGGGCCCCAAATGACCGAGGGTCTGCCAAACCCTGAACAGAGTAAAGGCATCATCCATGTTAATTGATATAGTTCTATGTTGATTGGTTTGATTTATTGGATTGATTGTGACCGTTTCATTGTGGCAGTATTTATGTTGATTGTGTTCATCGAGCCTATTCTATATTCATGCTACACTATTACTCTTGACGGTCATTGTACGTTGTCATTCATTGGTTACTCTTGACTATTATTGTACCTTGTCACTCATTGGCCATTGTGGCATTTTACAGTTGACTGGAATCGTTATCATGACTGGCTATCATGTTACCTTGACTTGTATTCATTTATGTCATCCCCACCCGTATTGGGGATAGGCTTCTACTTACTGAGTTTGTAGCTCACCCCTTACTAAATTTTTCGGGTGAGAATGTTACAGAACCATAGTAGGAGATCAGGAGCTTAAGGAGACAGTTGAGGAGCATAAGAGTAATGAATGAAGTCTCTCCCATGTACTCACCACCTAAGAGTGGTTTAGGATCAGTTTATTGTTAGTTTGAAGTTCAGTCTTTCAACAAGAATTGTAATAAAGCTTCCGCACTTTAATGTCATGTTTATATTATTTACTGTTATCATTGGTAAAAGAATGGAAAAAGTAGGGATGGCCATTGGGCTGGCCCCACGATACGAGATCCGCAGAGGGTGGGTTTCGGGTCGTGACAGCTTGGTATCAGAGCAAAGTCTTAGGTTCTAGTGAGTCATGGGAGACAGGATTAGAGTACTAGAATTGTTAAAGTCTAAGAGTTAGTCGATGGATAATACTGACATTACTAGGCTAGACTTTTATGCGAACACTGACAGTTATTTTACGTATATATTGACTGATTATCCTTTACAGGAAAGGTTAACACCAGAAGATGATTGGGCTACTGTACCAGTATCCGTAGGTATTTTTCAGTTACTTACAATCTGCCCATATATTGTCTAGAAAAATTGATTTATAGTTCCGCATTTACTGTTAGGTTGAACTTTGAAACAGAACCTCGAGGCTACTTGTTAACTGTTTCGATGCCATTGAGAGCTTGTTATTGATGAATACTATATATCGGGGAAAAGACTATATGTTATCGGTGATCCTTGAACAATTGAGATGATTGGTAATTAATAACCTTTAAGGAAATAGAAATATGTTTAAAAGAAAAACGAGGAGGATTCTCAAGGAATGACATTGAAAATATTTGAAGAGATTTCTATAAATGTTATGGATAGATAACTGAGGCTTGAATGAGAGATAGTTGTAGGAAACTGAATGGATAATTTTAAGAGGACCAAAAATATGAAAACTCTCGAGTAAGTCATAGGTAGACACTGATAGGGTGAAGATGAGTAGAGTGGTGAAGACAAGTACTAAAGGAGCGAGATTGCCAGAATTGATCTTATGAACTGTGATGATTTTGGAAAGAGGCTGACACATGATAAATGAATATTCGGGAGAGATCCATGAATCTTGTAATCTAAGATGAGGTGTGATACAATTTTAGTCAATACTCTACCAAGTTGGATGAAGGTAAATGATAGAAGATTCTGAATAACTGTTAGAGGTCAATGTGGTTCAAATTATTGTAAAGACAGAACTGGTAGTAATCATATAGAGAAACCATGAAATTGAGATGATACATGATTATGAGGTATTATGAGAAAAGCATTATTGAATGATATATATAAGGCATATGAGATACAAATCATAAGCACACGGTTATTAACCGATTAGATATCTTTGGAGGAACTAAGAATTCGAGGATTTAAATAGTTAAAGGATTGGTGACTTTTGGAAAACGATAGCTTGATTAAATACTAAGGTTACTAGTTTTCGGGAAAGACTATGCTATGACTGACTTGATGTTTCTTGGACGACTGAGATGATTAAATGAATAGTAACTTTTGGAAAGAAGTAGTATGCTTGAGGACAGAGGTTGAGAATTCTTAGGAAGAATAATTCCAGTGTTGAGGTGGATGACTCTTAAGTCATTACATTGGAATTGATCTATGAATTGGGGGAAACTAGCATTTTAACAAGGGTAACAGCAAATGCTCTTTTAAAAGATATAAGGTGACATAGAGTTGGAATTGTAAAATCTTGGAAAGTCGGTGAATTTAACAACAAATAGATATGAGCGATGGTTTGAGGAAGACTTAATGAATGGTAACGTGAGGCATCGAAACTCTAGATGGACTGACGATATGTCAGAATTAAGAGGATTCTTGAGTGAGTCATATAGGGTAAAGACAAATGCATTATTGGTAGACAGAGACTGATTTAATGAGATTATCAAGTGAACATTTATGAACTGTGATGGTCCTAAAAGGAGATTGACACGTGATAAACGATAGTTGGGAAAATTCAATGGATCTTATTAATCTAGGTAACAATAGGACCTAACTGTGGGTTATACTTTATTGAGGTAGTTGAATCTATCTCAAAAGATAAATGATTGATGACGTTGAATGATTTTGAGGATTTACGTGACCTAGCAATTAAAAAGACGAAAATTATAGCATACATAATGCATGGAAAAACTAGTGAGGACAACGACTGTGCTAAAGTGATACCTAATTATGTGGGTTACGAGAACAATTGAGATTGAGGTAGAAAGTAGGAATAACTGAATTGCAAAACTAAGGAAGTAGGGAATTTTTATAATGGAAAAACTTGATATCATCGTGATAAACTTTGAATATCAAATGTAACGATAAAATGGTGAGACGACTAATTGGTGTGAATAATCCTGAAATATGATCTGAAGTCACAGAATATACAAGGGACTCCCTCTACGGTTGAATAAGTTCTTGAAAGAATGAATTGAAAAAGTTGAATAACGACTGGGGGGAGAAACGTAACATATGATGAAAAACTGAATATGATGACGAGTATAAGAAATGAGACAGTTGAAAACCCTTTATGAGCAAAGGAAAGTAAAACCAACATAACAGTTATAAATTAAAAAGTCATAAGACTCTTGATTTGAATTGACATGATGAAGTGACAAAGTTTCATGGATTACGAACATTCGAGTTTTGGGGACAAAACTCAATTTAAGGGGGGTAAAATGTCATACCCTGACCCAAATTTTAACCGGGTGAACCACGTGAACCAAGCCGTTAAAGCTTTTTGGTTTAATATTGAATAAACGGATGAGTCAGAATCTTAATAGTTGGAAATACGAGTCATGCCCGAGCGATGCCCGAACCAATCACGAATGGATACTGGAATATAAAAATAATAATAAGATAATAATAATAAAAATACAAATGAAATAAAAATAAAAGAAAAAGGAAAAATAAAATAAATAAATAAATAAATAAAAATCATGTTGTGCCATATGGATAAATATATATATATATATATATGTATATATATGTAGAAGTGCAGATGTATATACATATATATATATTAAATACATAAGGGGAGGGGTTACAACCGAAAAAAAAAAAAAGACCTGAAGGGGCAATGGTTACGGTGGGAGAGAGAAAAGGAATGAGAGAAATAAAAGGGGGGAGCTGGTTCGCATGGCATACGTTAGAAACTGAAGAAAAAAAAAAGATGGGGAGCAAATGAAGGGGCAATGGTTACGGTTGAGGAAGAGAGAAAGAAAAGGGGAGTTGTGAAGAAAGGGAGAGAGACCAGCAGCGGTTCGGCAGTAGAGAGATTAAAGAGAGAGAGAGAGAGATTAACGGGGATAGAGAGAGTTTTCTCTGGTTCTCTCTAGTTTCACCACCAATTGGGGCAGCCACCGCCGCCATCAAACTCCATCCCCACCGCACCGTACGGCTGGGAGAGGAGATAAATCAGAAAGGGCTGGCCAACGCTAAAAGGAGAACAATCGGGTCTACGGTTCTGTTGAATCGCTATGCTTCAACACAGAATCTAGGATTCAGTGCTCCTCTGTTCTAATCGATTTTAGTCGGGTGTCACAGTGGGCTATGAGATGGCAAGAACAAAGTTCTGCAACGGGTTTTTAGATGGTCTTGGTTGGGGTTTCGACGAAGACAATGCAAAGAATTCAGATGGGGCAAATGATAAGGTGCGGCTCTGTTCTTTGATTTAATAGGTTTCTAGTATTGGGAAAGAGGATTGGTAGATTTGTCTATGCTTGCAGTTTTGGGAGGAATCCTTCCTCGGTGGGATCGGGATTTACCTATAGTGTATAGTGATGCGGCTCACCGCACCGTCAACACTGAACGGTGATTGTGGAGCCATGGTTGCAGGACATGTATTGGGTGAGGATGCATTGGAGGAGGCAAGCATTGAGGAACAAGCAGATGCTAAGCTAAATGGGTAAAGCCAAGGGCGGCAGTGGTGGTGGTGAGTTTATGTTCAAGTGGAGGAGCCGAACCCAGTGGTGCGTAACAGGGTAAAACACTGAACTTTTCGTCTTGAATTTTAGAAGCATGAATGGTTTATTTGATTGTAGGATTCTGTAAGCATGGAAATTGGTTTAGGTTACAATTTGAATCAAGAAAAAAAAAATGATCTAGAAATGAGAGGGAAAACAGAATTTTGCACAGGGAAGAAAACACTGGGAAGGAAAACACGCTTGGCTGGTGGGTGTTGTTTTTTTTATTTGGGCCAAACCGGGTCGGGTCTGACCCGACCCACCCATTTAGATGACTGTCCAACACTTGTACTTCATGAGTAAATTTTTAAATTTGAGTTTAGATAGTGTTTGGTTAGAAAGGAGAGCTATCCAATGGTTGGGTTAAACTTGAACAGGAAATGAAAAAAAAATAATAACGAGGAATGGAAAATTTGTATGGGTGGTGAATTGAACCTGTGACCAAAGGAGAAAGGTGGAGAAGCTTAGCCACTGTGCCACCAAGGCACATGTGGTCTGTTTGGACTCAAATACTATATGTATTATCCAGATTAATTAATTTAAATAAATGATTTAAATTAATAAATTTTAAATTTAATTTCGACGCCTAAATTAGTAGAACGAATAATGAAAACTTACTATTTTGGACCCTCTGAATTTAATAGTGAGGTTCGTTTTACGAGATGGAGTCCCGAAAAAATAAAATAACCGTAGAATGCCAAAATGACCAAAATGCCCCTACCTCAAAGGTGAGTCAAACGGACTCCGATTTAGTTAAGGAAATAGTGATTTTTTATTAATTCAAACCTACTGGACTTAACGGTGAAGTCCAAATTATGAAAACAGAACCCAAAAAGTAGAGACACGTAAATGACCATTTTGCCCTTTTGGGTAAATTAAGTTTAAAATGGAAATCATAAAGCATAAATTAGTACGGGAGGTATTTAGAGTAACGAGGTATAAATTCGGTAAATTATATGAAAGCTGAAACGTGTTTATTGATTTATAGGCAAGTCAAAAGGAAAGGAGGAAGTCACGGGATATTAAGACATTGATAAGGTAAGTGGATTCCTATCTTTGATACGTGGTTTCCAAGCCACGTTTTTTCCATTACTGCCAATCTTGTACTCATATATGTATTCACTGTCATTGTTTCCCACCATGGATATTGCTCTACCTGGTGGATGCCTATTGGTTGATGTTGCATGACTGATTCATTTCATTTATATCCATTTACTATATGTTACGTTATGATGTTTCATGTTTTGTACATTCTTATGGAATACTATAGAATCTTAATTTATGTTAAGTGCCGGGTTTTGTGCTCAGTCACATTACCCATCTGATGCTATCTGATTGACTGGGACCTACGGGTCAATTTATTGGACCTACGGGTCAAAAAGGACATATGGCAATTATGGCGTTTTTACGCATTAAGGATAATGGGCATTTTATATGCATTTATGTTAATGGGGGGTATGCCGGGCCCCAAATGACCGAGGGTCTGCCAAACCCTGAACAGAGTAAAGGCATCATCCATGTTAATTGATATAGTTCTATGTTGATTGGTTTGATTTATTGGATTGATTGTGACCGTTTCATTGTGGCAGTATTTATGTTGATTGTGTTCATCGAGCCTATTCTATATTCATGCTACACTATTACTCTTGACGGTCATTGTACGTTGTCATTCATTGGTTACTCTTGACTATTATTGTACCTTGTCACTCATTGGCCATTGTGGCATTTTACAGTTGACTGGAATCGTTATCATGACTGGCTATCATGTTACCTTGACTTGTATTCATTTATGTCATCCCCACCCGTATTGGGGATAGGCTTCTACTTACTGAATTTGTAGCTCACCCCTTACTAAATTTTTCAGGTGAGAATGTTACAAAACCATAGTAGGAGATCAGGAGCTTAAGGAGACAGTTGAGGAGCATAAGAGTAATGAATGAAGTCTCTCCCATGTACTCACCACCTAAGAGTGGTTTAGGATCAGTTTATTGTTAGTTTGAAGTTCAGTCTTTCAACAAGAATTGTAATAAAGCTTCCGCACTTTAATGTCATGTTTATATTATTTACTGTTATCATTGGTAAAAGAATGGAAAAAGTAGGGACGGCCATTGGGCCGGCCCCACGATACGAGATCCGCATAGGGTGGGTTTCGGGATGTGACAAGCTTGGCCTGCTCCACTGCATCTTCAAGCTTTTGGTTATAGAGGTACCGCATGCCGGCCATTTCCTTTCGAAGCCTCTCTGCCTGGTTAACAGCAAGATTCTTCTTTGACTCCATGACGGCCAGAGAATTCTAGGACTCATTCAGCCTCTCCGCAGCTTCGTGAGCCTCAGACTTAGCAGTACCGAGCTGAAGACTGACCTCATTCAGCTCGGCCTGAAGCTTGTCAACCTCCTCTGAAGGGAGAGAGACCTCCGTCAGAGTAGAAAGGGTGTGCAGGGTCTGTAGTATACAGAGCAAACAAGTTCAGTACCCAACCAAAAACATTTGGAAAAAGGGAAAAGAAATAGAGACCCGAAGAACTTACCTTAACCTGAAGAGAAGCCAGATCAGCAAGAAGCTTCTCCGACTTCTGAGGCTTAAGTTTGATTGAGCCTTTGGCCCAAAAGTCCCCCAGAACCTTCTTAGCCGCCTAATTGACAGCACCAGGGGCCACTGAAGATGACGTCCCCTTGCCCAGTTGTTTGGATGAGGCTGGGGGGACCACAGAAATAGGGGCAGGTGCCTCCTTCTCCCCCTCAGCAAGCTCAAGAGAGTCCGAGAGTAATCTCCTCTTTTTTGTCTAGAGGGAAGGGTCTATTGGGGGAGGATTTTCCCCCACTGCCACAGATGAAGATGGCTCGGTCTCCCACCTAGCCATCACACCTTTTGTCAGCTCCTCTACACGGCCCATAGCAGCCATCAATTTACCACAATTAACAATAGAGGAATGGTCTCGGTTGCTGGGCTGTAAGAGCTTTTTGTATTGCTTCTGAAGCGCGGGAGAAAAGCTCGGCCTCTTCCACACACTCCTAACTGCACAAAAGATACAAAGTTAATTAGCTCGGCAATTGATGCACAAAACAAAATCAAAGCAGCCACGGGAAAAATTGGGTCTCACCCTTTGGCCCAGTGGTTCGAGGAAAAGTTGAGAATTGGTCTTGGAAGTCCTCATTTTCCCATCCTCCTTTTATGAAGAAAAACCACTTCTTTCAGGTCTTGTTAGAAGAGGGCACGGAAGTAAGGGTTCTGAACCCACTATCAAAAGACATATAATAGAGGCCTTCCGCCCTCATGTATTTTAGATCCATATTGCTACAGATCAGGTCAAGAGACACGTCAACATTATTCATATGCCCTAACACTATGAAGCTTAGCAGATGTCTCCAACTATTAAGATTAAGGTCTTAGGGCAAAGGTTGAACCAACAGAAGAATTGTTTTACAAGGTCGGGGAGAAGGGAGTGTCAATCCCATTTCAAACCAGGCTAAGTAAACACAAATTTCCCCCACTCTAACATCGCGCAGGCGATCCTCAACGTCCGGGACCCTAAAAGAAACGTTCGAGGGGAGATTGAATTTCTCCCACAACTCTACTAACATACTCTCAGTAATTGCACTCTCACCCTCCTCTCTATGGCCAGGTCGACTAGAGGTCTCACCGGTCCCTATTTGGGGGTTCCTCGAATGTGTCAACTATCCTAACCTCCGGACTGGAGGGGGGCTCTACCAATCTATTTTCAACATCATCAATGGAAGGAAGGTTCACCAGTTGAAGTTGAGAAATGGTCCTAGAAAAACTGCCAGAACCAGAAGGTGACCTAGGCCAGACATGGCCGACAAAGGAAAGTAACGAAGCAAATGAAAGGGAATGTAAAAGGGGCTAAAAATCAAACCTGAAATCAAGAAAGGCTATGAACACCGGATATCCTTCGACCTTCAAAATACGCCAACTGGCGGTGGCAGTCTCTGATACTATAGAAGCAAGTGCAGAAGAAAGGCATAAAAGTCATTTCCCCCTCTTTATATGCATATTCAAAATATAAGCCTCCCAAGCCGTTTCGACACGACGGTTGAGGGTAATGATGGCTTCTCAAGTATCGGCTGCGCAATAAATGGCCCATTAAACCGACGTCTTGGAAAGTGGAGAAACGAAACGTGTGACTCTTCATAAAGCCCATAACCCTAGTTACACCCTAGCTCCTAACTAGGGCTCGGGGGGGGGGGGGGAGTAGTTGATATACCACAAACAGACGCACCAATCACCTTGAGACACGTGTGGCTACAGAACCGATAAACTCGGTTATACAGAGCAGGGGTAGCCTCTAGGGCATTCTCCAGGGCATCCTCATACACATATCCTACAGAACCGATAAACTCGGTCATACAGAGCAGGCGCAGCCTTCGGAGTATTTCCATACATATATCCTCCAGACCTTATGCTCAGTAATATTCACTCAGTATTCCATATGGTTCCGACCTCGTTGTTTCCTTAAACGATTGCCGAGCAGGGAATAAGGAAACCGTCTTCAACAAGGAAACTGTTGTCTATGATTATCTCTATCTACGGTGCAATGTTCCACAAGATAACTGCAATCTCCGATGATCATAAATCCCTATTTTCATGGCTCCGAATCCTAATCAACTTAGGAAGGCCACAATCTATAAATCAAACCCTACAGGTACGCTTTATTGTGATGCTCATTCTTTGGCTTTCAATACAGTCTTTTCAATTCAGTTTACTTACTTAAGCATCGGAGCGGCTACCGCCGGAGCCAATCCGGTGGTCCTCTGATCACCCTTTTTTGAGTGTTTTACAGGTCTTGGAGCCCAGATTTATTGCGAGCCGAAAAGTGCAGCATCAGTATGTATGTATAAATTTTATATACATATTATATATATTTTAAATATAACAAGTTATATTTATTTTATATACAACATATTATACATATATATATATATAAACATAATGAAATATGTTGTGTGTGTAGTTCATTGAATTTATATATATAAATGAATAGAGTTTTGATGTATAAGTAAAAAAATTGTTAGATTAGTGTATCAATGCATTTTTACCTACTAATATCAAGTTAAATAGATATATATATATATATATATAAATATATATATACACACACACACATACATTGTCGTAACTAAATATGAGAAATTTATCAACACAAATAAAATCACAAATCTCAACAACTTTGACTTTTCAATTCTCAAAAATTTCTTGAAACTCTAAAAATCCCATCTTTACAAAAATAACATGGCCCCAAATAATAAAACTTTCAATACCCACAAAATCAAAAAACCTTTGAATGGTAAGATTTTCAGTACCAATAAAATCAACAAACTCTATATTAGAAATTTTTTCAATCTCGCCATCTTTTGATTCAAAAGTGCTTGGCAAATCTTCTAAATTTTCAACTGAATCAAGTCTACCAATAAAAAGCTTTTCTTCCTTCTCAACTATTAACTTCTCAAACTGAGTGGGATTAAACAACTCTTCAACATTTCCAAATTCTTCAAAAGCAATTTTCAACAAATTCAAGTTTCAATCACTATGAACCGAAACCAAATTTTCAACCGCACAATTATTTTCTTCAACTTCAACCTCCAAAATATTTCAATACCAATAAAATCAACAAATTCTGAATTAAAATTTTTTCAATCTCACCATGTTTTGATTGCAAAGTGCTTGGCAAATCAAAGAAGTAATGCCAAAATCTTCTAAATCTACCAATACAAAGTTTTTCTTTCTTCTTAATTGTTAACTTCTCAAACTAAGTAGACTGAAACAACTCTTCAATATTTCCAAACTCTCCATAAGCAATTTCCAACAAATTCAATTTTCATCACTATGAACCGAAACTAAATTTTTAATTGCACAATTACTTTCTTCAACTTTAACCTCCAAAATATTTTCTTTCTCACAATAATTATTTTCTTCTTTAGAATTATTAACGAAGCAATCAGTATCATGCGAATTTAAATTTAGCACATTATCTGAATCACCAAAAATTAGAATAAATTTCAAAAATAATTTTGAACCATCAATCACTTTATTTTCATTAAATTTGTCTCTTTCAAAATCAACCACCCAATATCTATCTATCGGATGTTTATAACCGTTTTGCAGCTTTTTAAAGCCCAAATAAGATCAAACTAAAACTCACATGGTGGTGGATAGTTTTGTCTCCAAATCCAACCACTCCAAAGCGCCCAATGTATTATTTTCCTTATTATTTGATAAAATCATTTAACTTTCTTCTCATAAACATCTTTCAACAAATTCTCTATTGTGATAAGATATACAATATCATAGACATTGCAAGCTTTAAGATAGAGTGCAACACGATGTTACTATTCATCAATATTATAACCACAAACTCTCAAAATTTCAAACTTTGTCCATTAACCAAGACTTTCTTCATAATTTGAAATCAACTATTCATTAAATCACGTACTTGAACCTAGTCAAAAAATGTTATCTCCACCTTTTTTTTGTACTTCAATCTGATTAAGTTGGTCTCTCTATTGATTAAATTGAAACTTTTTTTTTTCTTCACAATTATTTGTGTTACCGCATGATCTTTTTTATCCAAATAACCGTCAAATCCTAATTGAATAGATCTTCAACAAATCACTCCAGATCGCAACCTTGAGTAACACAAGAACCACGATTCTTTACAATAATCCAAGAACATTACCAAACTTTGATTTTTCACAGCTTTAATAAATTACTCCAAGATCGAAACTGGGTTTGATAAATTATCCCATGATCGAAACTAACTCTGATACCAACTATAGGATTTAAAATTACAATGATACTAACTGTTAAACTCGAAAACAATTATAGATTAAGAAACACTTTAATCACATCTTTGCACCAAATCAAAACCAAAACTTAGAAAATATTAAATAAAGAAAAACAAAGCACAATTTTGATAATATAGTTTATGTTAGAAAAAATTGAAGTATCATTTTTTATTTTTAGAAGAAACAGATTATTTAAATGCAGTAAACATTGACTATTTAGAAAAATAGATTTTGGAAAAACTAGTGAGCAGGAAAACCAAATTTGGAAATCAAAATAGAAATTCCATAATTGAATTTTAACCAAAAGAATAGAATATTGGTTATTTAAAATAAATAAATCAACTGCAAATACAGAATGTAGAGACTTACTATATTAGAAGAACTGGAAATATATAAGATGAAATTAAACCAAGTCTAGTGTTTGACGCTATCTCCTTAAGACAGAAGAAGCCCTCGTACCACGATGCTAACGAGTTTTTATGACGTCTACCTCCTAGGATGAAATAGTTATCACGTAAAGATGAAGCACGACTTCTCTGTGCACAGCAAACCAAAAGTATTTGAACTTTCTCAGACTATGGATGCACTGATATGAATTGAACAAATGATGCAAGTGAGTGTGGTGCTGTTTATATAGAGCATTCGTGTATGTTTGATACAGACATGAAGCTAATAGACATTTTTGTTCGGTCGCAACTGTTGAAGAATAGTCGCATCTCTTTGGAGAAGACAACTGTTCATTCAAAATCACAATTTCAAAATGGTAGCGTTTTGAATCTAATTATTCTGGCAACAATACGAAATCGTTTTGGATTAAAAATTTAAATAAAATATTAAATAATTTTTTTTCAAAAATATATATACAAAGCAGCCGAAGCCTTCATTCAAGGTAATTATATATATACTCTTTAAAAGCCTTGTACCCATCCTATATGGGACACAAGTATTTCACACATTGTTATCATTTCCAAGTGGTGATGTATGGAAGCAATTTCTCATTCAATCAATAATGTTTTAAGCAACCCAATATATGTTCTTAATTCGCTCATGGAGGAGAACACATTTTCATATAGACCCACCAACATTAATGTGTGTGGCCCACTTTAATTTTAGCTAAAAAATGGCTAAAAACTACGCTCAATAACCCATTTTTTTCAACAATCCCCCACATGAATGAAATTGACTAATAGAAATACAAATGATATGTAGACATTAAGAGAGAGTTCAGTTAAAAATCTCTTATATAGAGAAAGGTAGCTTATAGCCTTGAACCTTTCCTTGTGAAATACTATCGGGGTTACTAGTTGATCAGTAAACATGATGTCTTAAATTGTTCAACCGTTTGTGTAAACCAAGACAATAATATTCACATAGAATCTTTCCAGACTTAGTTAGTTCTCATGATTGTATTTATTTTAGTCCTAAACAATTACCGATTTCGTGAGTGCTCTCAAAGAATTTAACCTTATCATTCTCATAAAATTGGCCCAGTTCACACTCACATAGGTAATTCTTATTAAGAGTATCCTATTATAGACCACTTGTGTTTAAAAAATATAAGAGTCATTAAAAGCTTAGCTTATCATGTCCAACACTATAAGCATCATTATTCTTGTCATAGGAATGAGTGGGAGATTTTATCTCCATGCTGATCTCGTTGAGTCACACACAATTCAATTGTCCCTTTGAATCTAGATCTTGGGATCTCAAGTCAACTAGAGGCGACTTATAATTCTTAGGCTTTAAAGCTATTCCCCTCGATAAACTATATACTTGCTTCTTGTCAAACGTTTGGTTAACAGACCAGTAATATTATCTTTTGACCTTATGTACTTTATAGTCATAATGCCATTAGAGAGCAGTTGTTTCACGGTATTATGTCTTCGATGAATATGTCAAGACTTATCATTATACATATGACTTTGTGCCCTATCAATTGCTGATTGACTATCACAATGAATATAGATAGCAAGCACAGGTTTTGGCCATATTAGAATATCTTTTATGAAGTGACGAAGCTACTCAGCTTCTTCACCAGCTTTATCAAATACAGTAAACTCAGATTCCATCGTGGATCTAGCAATGCACATTTGTTTAGAAGATTTTCATGATACTGTTCTGCCACCAAGTGTAAACAAATAACCTCTTGTGGATTTTGAGTTCTTGGTGTCGGATATCCACTTCGCATCATAATATCCTTCAAGTATTGTTAGATATCTTAAGTAGTGCAATCTATAATTTTGAGTGTATTTCAAATACCTCTAAACCCTAACTATTGCCTTCTAGTGGTCTAGACCTAAGTTACTTGTGTATCTACTCAATTTGTTGATAACGTAGGCCATATCTAGACGGGTACAATCCATCAAATACATTAGGCTCCCAATTATTTATACATACTCTAGTTGTGATATATTTTTGTCATTATTCTAGGATAAGTGTAGATTTACATCTATAGGTGTTCTCGTTGAACTGTTATCATCTTGTTTAAATTTCTTGAGTATTCACCAATGTAATGTGATTGGGACAATATCAGTCCATCCGATGTTCTAGAGATCTTTATTCCAAGTATAACATCAGTAACACCTAAGTCATTCATGTAAAACTTGTTGTTTAACATTTTCTTAGTAGCTGTGGGTGCCATCGCTAGAAAAAATCCTTTATTACAGATTAAGGGATCCTGGCTATCTCTTTTCCTAAATGTGGGAATGAACACTTCTTATGGGAAATAGAAAAAGTGAGGAGTCATCAACTTGTTTTTGCACAAGAAACAAACAAACACATAACAATAAAATGTAAATAAAAAAAATTGAAAAGAAATGAAATAATTGAAATTACATTGCTTTCTCTCCTAGTTACATTCTAAAAGACCCCTTGACATGGGTAAAAAATAAAATAAAGCACTAATCAATACGAAACCAAAGATTATAGATCTGGAGGTTAAGGTACAGAGTAAGAAGGTGTTAGACACCCATCCCACCCGATCCGAATGGATTGGCCTCAAATATTCACTTGCAGACCTATTTCATTAGCAAAAAATAAGAGGAAAATGTAAGTTCCAGAAAAGATAAAGAACGAATATTCTTGCATAAAGAAATAAAATAAATGAAAAAGACTGAAAGAAGATCTAACTTCCTATGTATCTGTTTAGAAATTAAAATCAGAGTCACGTAATTCTACGGTTTACCCTCTTTTATCAAGACTTATAAAAGAGGCAAGATCAACCGGATAAAAAAAGACTGTTAAGGATTTGAGATGTGTACCTTATTTAGTCGTGGTAGTTAGAAGTACTTCGGCTAGGAAAGTCTGATTCAGAGACTTCAATTGGGCAGATCTTCGGCTTGCTTCTTCGATTCGGAAAGGGTCACTTTGACTTGCTTCTTGAAGGGAAACTGTCAATTCGACAGGGCTTCGACCTTGGGAGAATGAGGGTTCTTGGACAAAGAACTCTAGAACTAAACTAATAACATAAAGCAATGGAAATTGTGCGTTGAAAAGTGATGGCCAAGGGGCTCATTTTATTGGCAAAATATGGAGATTCGATCCAAAGGCTTAAGATGAAACCCTAGAATAGAGGGTTAGGATCATGTCATGGGTGATAATGATCTAATTAAATAAATAAAAAACCAAATAAGTATCCTAAGGAGTGATTATCCTAGATAAATAAATTAATAAATAATTATGACAATGCAAGAGTCAATTGAATTGATGTCTACATGCAAAAGCAAATGAGATAAAAGAGAAATAGAATTTAATTGAAAATAAACTCTAAAATAAAAATGTCTGGGTTCAATGTATCTCCTTTTAAGGAAATATCAGATTTATGGAAACTCTAAAAATGAAAAGTCCTAATTATGCCTAAATAAACTACTATTACTCAAGATTATTGCCTCCAATTTGGTAAAAAATCTCTAGATTGCCACAAGACATGTGAAATGACTGAATTACCCCTAATTTGTTACTAAAGGGCTAAAATTACCAAAATACCCCTGAATGGGTAAAATAATATAAAAATTATAAAAATGCCCCTCAAGTTACCAAAGAGTCCTAATGAGGGTGGGATTGAGCTAAAATTACCAAAATGCCCTCAATAGGTAAAAAGGTGCCAAAATTACCAAAATGCCCTTCAATGGGCAGAAAAGTCCTAAACAATGTGGGATTTCGACAAGAAGAAATCCTACTAGGTATGAGACTCTAGCAGGAAGAGTCCCACTTCGACTGAAACTCTGATAGGAGAGTTCTAACTAGAGTAAGACTCTATCGAGAAGAGTCCTACTAGGACTAGGACTCTATTAGGAGGAGTCCTAATAGTAGTAGGACTTTGTCGGGAAAAGTCTTACTGGAACTAGGATTTTGGCAGAAGATTCCTAACAGGAGTGGAACTCTGGCAAGAAAGTCCTAACAAAAGTGGGACTCTATCGGGAAAAGTCCTCTTGGAACTAGGACTCTAACAGGAAAAGTCCTATCAGATATAGGACTCTAACGGGAAGAGTCCTACCAGATGTAGGACTTTGACAAGAAGTGTCTTACTTGAAGTGGTACTTTAACAGAAGAGTCCTAACGGGAGTGAAACTCTATCTAAAAGAGTTCTGTTTGGACTATAACTCTAGTAAGAGACTCCTAACGAGAGTGAGACTTTACCAGGAAGAGTCCTACTTGGATTGGGAGTTTGTTAGGAGGAGTCCTAAATGGGACTTTGTTGGGAGGAGTCTTACTAGAAGTGGGTTTTTTGACATAATTATCGAATTGCTCCAACCTAATCAAGGGTCTCAAAATGAGGTGTCTATAGTAGTTTTAATGACTTCATTGTTACTACCCATAATGAGCATATCATCAACATAAAGATAAATAATGACATATCCATTTTTTATGTTCTTAACATATACACATTTGCCACACTCATTGATCTTGAACCCATTTGACATCATTACACTATCAAACTTCTCATGCCATTGCTTTGGCACTTGTTATAATACATAAAGAGATTTAACAAACTGATATACTTTATTTTGTTGACCTAGAACAATAAACCCATCGAGTTGTTCCATATATATTTCTTCATGTAATTCACCATTTAAGAAATTTATCTTGACATCCATTTAATGTATCTCAAGATTGTATATAGTCGCAATAGCTATTAACATTCGAATGGGTGATATCCTCATAATAGGTGAATATATATCGAAATAGTCCAAGCCTTCCTTTTACTTGTATCCTTTGATAACAAGCCTAGCCTTGTACTTATCGTTAGATCCATCTACTTTCATTTTTTTCTTGAATATCCATTTATACACAAGAGGTTTAGAACCTGGTGAAAGACCCACTAGTTCTTACATATGATTTTACAAAATGGATTCTATTTCACTATTTATAGCCTCTTTCTAATATGGAGCTTCAAGACTTGACATCACTTCTTTAAAGCATTGAGGCTCATATTCTAAAAAATTCGTTAGAAAATATGGGCTGAAAGATTTTGATGTTCTAGTCTTTTTGTTGCGTCTAGGTTCATCATCATCTTGTTGATCTTGACTACTGCCTACTGTAATGTCAAGAGTTCTTTTAATTGAACTTGACTCTCGTGTTGATTTGTAAGGAAATACATGTTCAAAGAACGATGCATTTCTTGACTCAATAATAGTATTAACATGCATATCGAAAATTTCTAATTTATAAATCAAAAATCGATATGCACTACTATTATGAGCATACCCTATGCAAACAAAATCATCTGTTTTCAGTCTTATTTTAACATTTCTAGGTGTAGGAACTGCTATTTTAGCCAAACACCCCTGCACTTTTAAGTATTTGTAAGAAGGTCTTTGACCTTTTCACAACTCATAAGGGGATTTATCAGTTTTCTTCTGAGGTATTTGGTTAAGAATATAATTTGTAGAAAGAATTAATTTCCCCACAAATTCTGTGGTAGTCCAGAACTTAATAATAATACATTCATTATTTCTTTTAAAATTTTATTTTTCCTTTCAGCAATACCATCTTGCTGAGATGAATAGGGTGCAATTGTTTGGCATATAATACCATGCTGTGAATAGGACTCACCAAAAGATGCTTCGTATTCACTACCTTTATCACTTCTTAATATCTTGAAATTTTTATCAAGTTGATTCTCAACCTCTTTCTTGAAATGTATAAACATTTTAAATACCTCATCTTTACTTCTCAACAAGTAAACATAACAATATCTTGTGCAATCATCTATAAAGGTAAGAAAATATTTTTTACCACTTCTAATTTGAACAAATTTTAAATCACAAATATATGAATATATCAATTCTAGAGGTTTACTACTTTTTTTAATTGATTGAAACTAAGTTCTTGTAAGCTTTGCTTCTATACAAGTCTCATATTTATGATTAAATTAAATTTCAAACTTAGGTAAACATTCCATATTAATTAATCTACACAATGTATCATAATTAACATATCCTAATCTACTATGCCATACATTAGAAGACTCAAGCATATAAGCAGAAGATGTGTTCTTATTATTATTAGAACTAGTTGGTACAATTGTCATTAAACTCATTTTGAATAGCTTATTGCTCATGTACCACTTTCCCACATATATCCCATTTTTTGTAAAGACGAATTTTTTAGATACAAAGACTAATTTGAAACTCTTCTTATTTAACAATGATCTAGACACTAGATTTTTTCAAATATCTGACACATGCAAGACATCATTGAGAGTAAGCTCCTTTCCCGAAATCATCTTCAATACCACCTTTCTTTGGCCTTTAACTTTGGAAGAAGAAGAGTTGCCCATAAAGAGTTGTTCTCCATTATCTTTGCTATGATATGATGAGAATATTTTCTTGTTTGAGCAAACATGGCGAGTAGCCCCAATATCCACCCACCATGCCTTGGTATTGCTACCAATCAAATTCACTTTAGAAACTAGAGAGGTTTATGTCTAAAACATCTTCAGAAAGACCGTCCACTTTAGTTACATTGGCCTAAGCACGTTTCTTAATTGGATTCCCTTGGTATTTGCGATTATGACAGTCCTTAGAATGATGCCCTTATTTGTGGCACACATAGCACTTGCCTTGAAACTTTTTACTAGGACCTTGTTTGTGACCATTACCATTGTGCTTCCTTTTATTGTTTTGAAAGCTTTGTCATTGATCCACAACATTGGCCTTGGATTCCATGACCGCCTTTCCTATTTACTTTTCAAAAACACGGTCGTCTTCCTTTATCTTTAGTCTGATAATTAAATTTTCAAGTCTCATCTCCTTGCGCTTGTGCTTTAAGTAATTCTTGAATTCTTTTCATAATGGCGACAACTTTTCAATAATTGCAGCCACTTGAAAAGATTCACTAAGAGACATCCCTTTTGTATATATATCATATAGGATAACTTGAACATCTTGAACTTGACTGATGACGGGCTTGGAATCAATCATTTTGTAGTCCAAGAATCTGCCGACTGAATTTTTTCATCCTGGCATCTTCGGTCTTGTACTTTTTGTCCAAAGATTCCCATAGTTCTCTTGCAGTCCTTATGGAACAATACGCATTGTATAATATGTTATCCAGTCCATTAATGATGTAGTTATAGCATAAGGAATCTGCATGTTTCTAAGCCTCCACCGCAACAACTACTTGTTGGTCAAAATCATTCTCTTTCAATGTGGGAGCATGAAGGAACTGAGCCAGATCAAGGAGTGGTCAAATAGAACAAGATTTTCTGTTGCCACCTCTTAAATTCGTGCCATTGAATTTTTTCGACTTCTCTCCATAGTTCACGGGCACAATTCCAACCATAAGAGCTAGGGTAGAAGCCACCACAGGGTTAAAAGTCACCACTGGGATAATTTCAATAGCCATTAAGACTGCTATCACAAAATACAAAAATCAAATTAATAAATTGTAAATTTGTATTTAAACAAATTACTCAAGTAATGAAACAAATTTAATAATCTAGAATCTGAAATTCTTTATTAACAAACTACTGTAAAGTAAACAGATTTATTGTTTTTTAAAACCAGTAAATAAATCAGTAAAAGAGATTTTGTAGTAATATAAAGTGTTGAAAAACTGAATGAATGATACAGGTGAGTGCGGTGGTGTTTATATAGCTCATTCGTATCTATTTAATAGAGACACGAAGCTAACAACGCTTCTGTTCAGTCATAGCTTTTGAAGAACACTCACAACTCTTTGGAGAAGATGACTATTCATTCAAAATCACAATTCCAAGACAACATCGTTTTGAATCTAATTATTCTGACAACAATACACCCCCAATCCACAAAATTGGGTGCCCCTAAAGGCCCAAACTCTCATTCAATGTAATTGTATATATACTTTTTAAATGCCTTGTACCCATCCTATATGGGAGACAAGCTTTTCAGAAGCTTTTCATACATTGTTACCATTTTTCAAGTGGTGATGTTTGAAAGGCAATTTTTCATTCAATTCTTAATAGTCTTGAGCAATCCAATATATATTCTTAATCTCTTCGTGGATGAGAACACATTTTCATGTGGACCCACTAACATTAATTTGTGAGATCTATTTTAATTTTAGTTAAAAAATAACCAAAAATTATGCTCAATAACCCATTTTTTTCTACAGTTTATTAGCAAAAGAACTCAATCAAAATATCTAGCAAGCCATTAGAAGTCTATGAACCATGCAGCAATACATTTTTGGCAATGGTCTCACGACAGCCCCTCTCTTGACCACCACTCTAATATTTTTTGTTGCTACAACCAATGTGATAAAGATTCACATATATATAATATATTAGTTCTAATTTTACAAAGAATGAGGCTCCTAAATATTAATTCTACAAGAAAACTAATATACCTTATTCAACTCTAATTAGAAAACTTACCCTTGTTAGAATATTACTCTAACTACAATTAAGACTAACAAAAAAAAAAACACTCCAAATATCACTAGAGCTCAATAAACCAAAATTAGGAAACATCCTAGAATATATGGAATTAGTTAATTTTTTTTATTATGAATACAATAGTAGAGGAAGGGAATTATTCTAAGTAGGTAGTGCGCGTGACATGAGGCTTAAAGTCTGGGTAATCATATGAAAAGAGAAATTTTAAGGATCTCATCTCGATGTGTTTCAACAATTAATTTTTTTTTTTAAAAAAAGTATTCAACGATTTAATTGGGTCACAAAGAATGATAAAAAAGAAGAAGAAGAAATGAGTGAAGCAACACTCGCAAAGAATGTTGAAAGAATGCTAATTCTAAATTGAACTTGATCTGATCCATGTTTCTCAAAAATGAATCTCATACATTTTTATGAATATCTTTTGTAATTTTTGTTATTTAAATTATATATGGTACCTTCTAATGCGAATATAATTAAACAAACAAGCATAATTTCATACTTTATATGTTATTTTGCTTAATTCTTTGAATTACACAAATTTTTAAATTTAAAATATATTCTCACTACATACTTCAGATTTCTAGATGGGTAATGTGACAATGGATTATTAAAAAAATATTTTTAATGTATCTAAAGTATCATTAATAATTTAATAACATATCATCAGAAATGCAAAATTTTGTATCAGAATTTATGACAGTATTACTGTTTCTTGATACATAAATCCACTCATAAAATTTTATAAATCTTCACTTAATGATTTAAACTTTACATGTGGGTGAGGAGAAACTCCAATATATGAGAAAAGATGAATCTTTGGAGTCGGGAGTTTCTCTTGTTTCAATAAAAATAAATAATTTTTTTTATTCTGAATAAGTTGACTTATTTAAAGTCAAAAAATTTCACTTCAAATAAATTGTTGGATTGAATGTTTATTGTTTGTTTCTCAAATTCAGTTTTGGTTATTTATATATTTAAATATTCACGTTTAATATTCACATGTTTTATTCCTTTCCTTAACAGAAACGTGCCTTGCACGTAATACTCTCATAATATATATATATATATATATATATAACTAAGGTAAATTATACTAATCTTTTTTAAAATTTTTAATAGTTATACTAATCTTTAATAAGGTTTTTAAAATTACATTGATCTTTCCTGCTTTATCTGATAATATACAGATACATCATTTCGGTCAATTTTTTTTTTTTATCAAAATGACAAAATTACTTATTTCATTTTTTTTTCTTTCAATTTTTAGGATTTTGACAATTTTTTTTCATTTTCAAATAAATATTGGTAAAAATCTTAAATTTATTTTTATATAAAATAAAAATAAATTATTTATTTTAAATTTATTTTTAAGTAAAATAATAAAAAAACTTAAAAAAATTTATCAAAATTAAAAAATATAAAAATAAATAAATAAATAAAAGAAGTAATTTTGTCATGTTAATTAAAAAATTAACTAAAGGAGATATCTGTATATTATCAAATAAAATAAGATATATCAATATAATTTCATAAAATTGAAAAAAAATTAGTTTAATTATAAAAAAAATCTTTAAAAAAAAATACCATATAATTTACCCAAATTATAAGGATACGGTCCCCCAGCGCTTCAACTAGGGGAGGTCTTTAAGATATTTCGGTGGAATGGACGCGAATCCTTAAAGCTCCAAGTGCCTCCAACTAAAAGAGAGAGCAGTTGAGAACACGTTACTAGTCAGACAGGTTTGGTGGCCAACTAACATAAATTATCATTGTATTTGGACCACAAACCCAAATGGGACGTCACGCGGATTCTTTAATATGTGTCATTTCATTTATTTATTATTGAATATGCATCTGAACTACCTTAAAAAAGAAGTCCTCCGGTCAGAGGTATAAAAAAATAGTAATATTATCATTAGCTTCAAGTCTAAATAATTTTTTTTTTAAAAAAAATATTAAAAAGTTTTTTCTTTTTTTTTCAATTCAAAAAATTCATTAAACCTTTTTGACTATTTAAAAAGCCCAAATAAGAACCTTTTGCTACAAAAAAAAAATCCAATAATTTATTTTAATATTAACTTTGTTAAAATATATAATTATTTAGATTAAAATAACTTTATTTAAATATCAAAATTACTTATTAGCATTAATTGATAAATTGTCTACCAATAAGTGAAGAAACCTAGTTAAGTGAGGCATTGTTCTTTTCTCAATGTTATGCCGCAGAACATATTCAGAAAAGATTAAAAAAAAAAAATCAATTGTCAGGTATCAAATTTCGTTTATCTCATGGTTCTCTCTCTCTCTTTCTCATGCGTGCATGCATATCTGTGATTGACAAGTGAACAATAGCTTAAACAACGACTAGAAGGAGGATTTGCTATAATCCAATCAACTTCATAGCTCCTTAAGTATCTATAAATTTTTGAATATTACAACATTGCATAATGACTATCGAAACTTGATTTAAAAATCACATTGAAAAAAGGAGATGCTCAAGAGTCTCTTGATACACCAAACAGAGGGTACATGAGTTGTAATTAAATAATTAATATGTTTTACTGCATTGACGAAGGGATGTGTTTGATTTGTTGGCTCAATTTCAATTGCTAAAATCTCAAGACTGAGATAAAAGAGTTGGGGATTGGGGATTGGAGAAGAGAAGCCATGGATGGCTGTGCATCAACTATTTTTTGAAATAGTTGTGATAATTGTTCGAAGGGGAAAGGGGATTTGATGAGCTCAAAGCCTATTTGGGCCTGCTAGATCAAGTTTCGACTTTTTTGATAAATAAAATTAAAAAAAAATAGTTTTTTTTGGATTGAGGAATATAGTTTTTGGAAATTTTAGTATTTTTCATAAAATAAATGTTGAATGAGACCATTTTAGTCAAAACAATCACATATTTTAACAGAGTTTACATAAAAACAAATTATTAGACTTTTTTTATGTCAAAAGGTTCTTATTTGGGCCTTTTAGATAGACAAAATATTTTATGAATTTTTTAGATTGAAAAAATTTTTTAGGAACTTTTTAATATTTTTTTCCTTAATTTTTTTTATAATTAAAATATTAAAGTTTTCATATCCAATAACTAACAATCTGTGAAATTAGAAAATATTTGAAATTTCTTTTTATAACTTTTAAAATTCAATAACTTATAAATTATAAAATTTATTTTTAATAAAATTTTGGACTCTAAAAATTTAGATCTATCAAATAAGATATATATTAATATAAAATTTAAAAAAATACTATAAAACAATAAAATTTTACTATTTTGCACAAAGTAAAATTTCAATGTCCCGATGAAAGATTAAACTAAAAAGAAGAAACTATTGGACTGTTAGTATAACAGTTATAAAATAAAAGTTTACAAAAAAAAAAAAAACGAGTTTGTGAGCCAATTAAACCAAGTTATATTTTTGGTAGGAGTTGATTTATTTTAATCCTAATAAGATTAGGAGTCCTTGTCCTAGTAGGAGTAGTATTTTAAATTCAATTAGAATTAGAAATCCTAATTATATTAGGATTAGGCTTTATATAATTTATATATATATATGGGTGGATGGAAGCATTTTAGTTGTGTGTGCTGTGCGCCGAGAGGGAAGTCATGGAATCTGCCGCAAGCCATGAGCCGGTACTCTCGTGTGAGAGTTGATTCTTTCAAAATAATATGAAGTTTTGTTTGAAATACAATTCCTTTTAACACATCTCCCAATACAATTTTTTATTGCTTGCTTCTTTCATTCAAGATCAATACAACAACCCACCATAAAAAAGACAGAGGCGCTGCAGTGGGGAACGCCGTAGGCTTGCCATGAACTATTAAATCGCTGTTTTTTTTATTTCAATATAGTTTGATTGTTTTGGGTCTAACAATTGGTATCAGAGTTTGGTTATTTTTTTTGATTCGTGAAGATGACTTCAATTATTTGTACGATATATAAATTTGATGGAAAATCTCCTTTTTATATTTGGGAGAATACGATGATGACTTTTTTTGGTTCAAGTGGTTTGATGATGAAATTCATTAAGGAAGAGCTTGCAGCAGATGCAGATGAGGCAACAAGGCAAGTACACTTCAAAACTTTAAATTGTATTCTCAAGCCTTAGATATTTCTGTTCTTAGTAAAATTTCTCATGTTCAGTCTGCGAAACAAGCATGAGATATTCTTACAAAAATATATGTTGGTATTGATAAGGTGAAAAAGGCTAGATTACAAAAATTGCATAGAGATTTTGAGTTGTTGCAGATGGAAAAATCAGAAACTATTCCTGAGTATTTTTCGCGGACCGCGACACTTGTTAATGAGATGAGGACTAATGGTGAACAAATAACAGACCGTCAAATTGTTGAAAAAATTCTTCGAAGCTTGACACTGCGGTTTGAATATAAAGTGACAGCTATTGAAGAGTCGGCTAACTTGGAGTCCATGACAGTGGATGAATTACAAGGTTCGTTGATAGTTCATGAACAACGCTTGAATGAGAGATCAAAAAATTCTGTGGAGGAAGCTTTGCAAGCTCAATTAAATTTAAAGAATGAAAAAAGCGAGTCTCAGAATAATGGAGGATTTAATCAACGTTTTCAAGGCTACCAGAATAGAAGGCAGAATCACAACAATAGAGGAGGCAGAGGCAATAATGGGCAAAACAGATTTGGTGGAGGAAGAGGCAGAGGCAACTAGTGGCAGAACAACAATCAGTGGCAAAATAATAATTGGCAGCACAAACCAGTCCAAGGAAGAGGGGATGGTAACAATTCTAATCCACAATCTCATAAATCTAATATTCAATGTTTTAATTGTGGCAAGTTTGGGCATAAAAAGTCTGAGTGCAGATCTAGAAGGCCAAATAATAGAGATCATCAAGCTAATGTTGCTGAAAATAATCCTGGTGGTAATAATGAAGTAGAAACCGTGTTGTTGGCTTGTAATGTTGTGGATAATGATGATGGTACTAAGTGGTATTTAGACACTGGCTGTAGTAATCACATGTGTGGTGAGAAAGACATATTTTCTGATTTGGATGAGTCTGTTCGATCAGAGGTAAAGTTTGAAAATAATTCAAAGATACTTGTGATGGGTAAAGGCAGAATAGCAATCAGATTGAAGAATGGGTCTCACAAGTATATTTCAGATGTGTTTTATGTACCAGGTTTGAAACAAAATTTGTTGAGTATGGGGTAACTTTCAGAAAGAGGTTATGATATGCGAATCCACCATGGAGTTTGCACAATCAATGATGACCGTATGGGACTAATAGCAAAGGTAAACATGACTCCAAACCGTTTATTTTCATTGAGTATTAAATGTGAGAATTTACCTTGCTTTAGTTCTATGATTGATGATGATAGTTGGTTATGGCATATGCGGTTTGGGCATGTAAATTTTGGTAGTCTTAATTTTCTTGCTAAGAAACATTGGGTTTCTGGTTTGCCTGTCATTGATATCCCAAATAGAGTTTGTGAAACTTGTGTTATGGGAAAGAAACATAGAGATGCGTTTCCTACAAGAAATTCATGGAGAGCCAAGAGGCCTTTGGAGTTGATACACTCAGATTTGTACTCAGTAGAGGTACCTTCTAATGGTGGCAGTAGGTACTTTATTACTTTTATTGATGATTTTAGCAGAAAAGCATGGGTTTATTTTTTGCAACATAAATCTGATGCTTGTGATACTTTTAAAAAATTCAAAGCTTATGTTGAAAAGCGAAGTAGATTTCAAATTAAAAGTTTGAGAACTAACAGGGGTACAGAATATCTTGTTTGTGATGATTTTTTGGAGACACATGGTATTAGGCATCAGTTGACTGCTAGATATACTCCATAGCAAAACGGAGTGGCGGAAAGAAAGAATAGAACTGTTATGGATATGGTTAGATGCATGATGAAATTTAAAAGTTTGCCTAAGGGATTTTGGGCTGAAGCGGTTGCTTGTGCTATTTATGTTTTGAATATGTGCCCTACTAGAAGTGTTTCTAACAAAACCCCGCAGGAAGCTTGGAGTGGACAGAAGCCTGTCATTAAACACCTAAGGGTGTTTGGATGTATTGCATATGCTCATGTGCCAGATCATCTCAGAAAGAAACTTGATGATAGAGGTGAAAAATGTATTTTTATTGGCTACAGTCAATTGTCAAAAGCCTACAAGTTGTATAATCCAATAACAGAGAAGGTGGTTATTAGTCGTGATGTGACTTTTGATGAGCAAGGAGTTTGGGATTGGTCTCTGAATGATTAAATTCAGCCACATTTAATTTTTAATAATGCAGATTCACAAATTGAAGTACAGAATGAGCCTCAGATTAGTGATCCTCCATCTTCAGATGTGTCATCACCTCATGCAGAGTCTTCTAGGCGTCCTCAACGCCAGCGCCACTTGCCTGCTCGCTTACAGGATTATGTTGTTGGTAATGATAATGAGCCAACTAATGAAGATTTAGTGAATTTTGCTTTATTTGCAGATTGTGATCTAGTGACTTTTGAAGAAGCCTCTCGTGATGATCATTGGATTAAAGCCATGGATGATGAGATCCATGCAATTGAAAAGAACAACACATGGCAACTTACTACTCTTCCTAGTGGTAAGAAACCAATTGGTGTGAAGTGGGTGTACAAGACAAAGTATAAGCCCAATGGTGAGGTAGATCGCTTTAAAGCGAGATTGGTGGCTAAAGGTTACAAACAAAAGCCAGGTATTGATTATTTTGAGGTGTTTGCTCCAGTTGCTAGACTTGATACTGTTCGTATGTTCGTTTCTCTTGCTGCTTAAAATAATTGGAGAATTTTTCAAATGGATGTTAAATCTGCTTTCTTGAATGGTATACTTGAAGAAGAGGTTTATGTTGAGCAACCTGCTGGCTATGTGATAAAAGGGCATGAAAACAAAGTCCTTAGATTGAATAAGGCCTTGTATGGATTGAAGCAAGCGCCAAGAGCGTGGTATACACGCATTGATTCTTATTTTGTTGATCATGGTTTTGAGAGATGTCCTTATGAGCATACTTTATATGTCAAGTTTAATTCACATGGTGATATTCTTATTGTGTGCTTATATGTTGATGATTTGATATTTACTGGCAATAATTCAAAGTTGATTTCAGAATTCAGGGAGGCTATGATAGCTCACTTTGAGATGACAGATATGGGATTAATGTCTTATTTTCTTGGTATTGAAGTTGTTCAAACAGATGGTAGAATTTTTATTTCACAGAAAAAGTATGCCAGTGATATTTTGAAAAGGTTCAGAATGGATAAGTCTAATCCAATTTTGACTCCAGTTGAGGAGAGGTTGAAGTTGGTTAGAGATGGTACAGGTGATCTTGTGAATCCAACCTACTTTAAAAGGTTGGTGGGAAGCTTGAGATATTTGACTTCTACTAGGCTAGATATTATGTTTGGTGTTGGATTGATTAGCAGATTTATGGAGACTCCACATCAATCTCACTTACAAGCTGCTAAACAGATTTTGCGCTACATTAGAGGTACACAAAGTGATGGTATTTTTTACTCATCCTCTAACAGTTTGGAACTTGTTGGATACACAGATAGTGATTGGGCAGGTGATACTAAGATGCGAAAGAGTATTTCAGGATATATCTTTCATCTTGGTTCTGGTGTATTTTCTTGGTCTTCTAAAAAGCAGCAGGTCGTAGCTCTTTCAACAGTAGAGGCAGAGTACATTGCAGCAGGGAATACTGCTACTCAAGCAGTTTGGTTATGGCGGATGCTTGGGATTCTACAACACAAGCAGGATGGACCTACAACAATATTTTGTGATAGCAAGTCGGCCATTGCATTGACGAGGAATCCAGTTTTTCATGGGAGAAGCAAGCACATTGATATCAAGTTTTACTTCATTCGTGACTTAGTAAATGACAAGGAGATCTAGCTTGAATTTTGCCCGTCTGAAGAACAAGTTGCAGATATTTTTACAAAGCCGCTCAAAACAAATTCTTTTTTGAAATTGAAGAGATTGCTTGGTATGGTAAAGCTTGAAGACCTTGGTTTAAGGGAGGCAATGTGAGCCAATTAAACCAAGTTATATTTTTGGTAGGAGTTGATTTATTTTAATCCTAATAAGATTATGAGTCCTTGTCCTAGTGGGAGTAGTATTTTAAATTCAATTAGAATTAGAAATCCGAATTATATTAGGATTAGGCTTTATATAATTTATATATATATGGGTGGATGGAAGCATGTTAGTTGTGTGTGCTGTGCGCCGAGAGGGAAGTCATGGAATCTGCCGCAAGCCATGAGCCGGTACTCTCGTGTGAGAGTTGATTCTTTCAAAATAATATGAAGTTTTGTTTGAAATACAATTCCTTTTAACACATCTCCCAATACAATTTTTTATTGCTTGCTTCTTTCATTCAAGATCAATACAGCAGCCCACCATCAAAAAGACAGAGGCGCTGCAGTGGGGAACGCCGTAGGCTTGCCATGAACTATTAAATCGCTGTTTTTTTTATTTCAATATAGTTTGATTGTTCTTTTTATAACTTTTAAAATTCAATAACTTATAAATTATAAAATTTATTTTTAATAAAATTTTGGATTCTAAAAATTTAGATCTATCAAATAAGATATATATATTAATATAAAATTTAAAAAAAAATACTATAAAACAGTAAAATTTTACTATTTTGCACAAAGTAAAATTTCAATGTCCCGATAAAAGATTAAACTAAAAAGAAGAAACTATTGGACTGTTAGTATAACAGTTATAAAATAAAAGTTTACAAAAAAAAAAAAAACGAGTTCAATTTACATATGAGAGTAAATAAAAAAGACAACCACAAAATTGTAAAATTTTATTATTTTTCAACACAATGTGAAATTAAGATGCCATTGAAGTGTGTGGTAAGTTTGAATAACGATGATGACTGATTCATGACAGTCAACAATCAGGCTTTGACTGTGCCTTCACCTTTGACTTCTGAAAAGTGACCCTTCGCTTTTGCAAGCTTTTCTCTATCTCTTCAGGGTGATCAAAGTTGTCACTCCATCCCGAAGCAACTTTTACACTCCTTCCCACCAAAAACCAAGCACCGATCCATGCGATAGCCTTATATCCCTACTTATTAACATCAATATGCTTGATATTTTAGATAATTAACTCTAATGATTGTGGAACGTATTTTTTCAAAGAGGAAATTCACATGTTTTAATTAATTTAATTTAATAAACAGGAATATGGGTTGGAAAATGTTTTTTCCTATAAGATACATAATTTAAAAATATATATGTATGAATTTATGTAAAATAAATTATATATTACAAATAAAATAATATTTAACAAAGAAATAAAATATATATTGTATTGAAGATAATTTCAAACTATTGTTAAACAGTTGAGGACAAAGATATAAAGAATATAGGGACATTTTGGTCATATAATAAATTCTTTAAGAACAAAATATATAAAAAGAAAAGTGCACAAAATGGCGTTTGTACCATTTGCAAACATTGCACCAAATGGTGGGTACATTTCGGATCTGCCACATTTGTAAGCCCCAATGTGCGTTTCTAAGCCTTTGTCAATTATATCGGCAAAAACTAAAAGTTATATATGTGATATCGTAAAAGAAAATATTAATATAAACTCGATTTTATATGAAATAGCAATATATTAATGGGTGAGGAATTGAGTATTTATTTATGTCATTTAATAATTTAATGATTAAAATACATTATCTCATATAAGTTCGAACTTACAGTAACATTATCCTATCTTAAATTTATCTTTGAAACTATTTTATGGTAAAATTTATTACAAAATTTACATGTGATAGCTGTGTCATTTTATTTATTTATTTATTTATTTATCAAGTAGGTGGTATCTCAGTAACTTTGTCACTAAACTAATCTCTATATTCTCATGAGATGTAAGATGAGAGATTCAAATTGACGACCTCCAAATTTACAATATATCTACCGTTCCATGTGAGAATAGCTGTGTCATTTACCTGTTACGTTTGTTGGATATATATACTATGCCAAAAAAAAAAAAAAACTGAGTCCTCACACTTCACCCTTTTTTTATCGACTATATTTGGTGTTGGAATGGAAAAAATTCAACGTCTAATACTGTTCTACTTCCATATATAACCAATGTGTGGGGCTAATATATTTTCATAATCAAAGTCATAAAGAGATCTGCATTGACTTTGAGACTTGAAGAGACAGAAAAAAGAGAGAAAGAGAGGGGTGTTTACATACAGACTTTTCTTTTCTGGGTTCAACTTAGAAGAATTGGCTACAGTATACCGTAATCAAATGCCACCTGAATGGAAATTTCTTCCACTCAAACAAGAGGTCATAATTACCTTGTAACGAAGAAGCAAAGTTATTGGGTAATAAGTTTCTTCAATACGTATTGATTTATGAACTTGGGTCAAGGAGTAGGTCTTTTCTATGGCCCGCATCACTTTTATTGGTGGGGTTGTACTGAGGTTTAGCTAACAGGGGACCATATTTTCTGTTTTAATAGTACAATACGCTCTTATAATTAATATTTATAATTTCTCATAATTAATAAAAATTTTAAAAAAATTAATAGTACTATAATAGATAATTAATAATTCTAGAATAAAATACATCTGGACTCTTTGTTATTACTGACAATTACAGACAGTTCTCATCTTATTATCCTAATTACAATGCACTCCTCTATGATTGGACAATTTGTAATACTTTCTCCCCTATATTGACAATCTATGACTATCATGATTTTTTTGATGACTCAGTCAATTTTCTTTTTCAAAATATCAACTTTATCCTTGTTTATAATGAAAGGATAATTATACCCGTACTTTTATAAGTTAAATGTGAGTTTTTATCTTCTTCAGGGTTATTTTAAAACTTTTTTTTTTTTTTTTATCAAAATAAGGCTTTTCCACCTTATTTACCATGTTAGAGCTGTTGTGTTATTTAACAAAAAAAATAAATACTCATCTTCGTACTAGAGAAATTAGTGCCCAAAACAAAATGTTCCAATGTTGTGTTCGATTGAAGCTTGTTCCATTTGTTCGTTGCCGATTGAAGCTCGGTGAAGACTTTTTATTACTTACAGTAACATTATCATATCTTAAATTTATCTTTGAAACTATAACTCGCTTTTATGGTAAAATTTATTACAAAATTTACATGTGATAGCTGTGTCATTTTATTTATTTATTTGTCAAGTAGGTGGTATCTCAATAACTTTGTCACTAAACTAATCTCCATATTCTCATGAGATTAACACCACAAATCTCTTAATCTCATGAGACGTAAGATGAGAGATTCAAACTGACGACCTCCAAATTTACGATATATCTACCGATCCATGTGAGAATAGCTGTGTCATTTACCTTGTTACGTTTGTTGGATATATATACTATGCCAAAAAAAAAACTGAGTCCTCACACTTCATCCTTTTTTTATTGACTATATTTGGTGTTGGAATGGAAAAAACTCAACGTCTAATACTGTTCTACTTCCATATATAACCAATGTGTGGGGCTAATATATTTTCATAATCAAAGTCATAAAGAGATCTGCATTGACTTTGAGACTTGAAGAGACAGAAAAAAGAGAGAAAGAGAGGGGGAGAGAGGGGGGTGTTCACATACAGACTTTTCTTTGCTGGATTCAACTTAGAAGAATTGGCTACAGTATACCGTAATCAAATGCCACCTGAATGGAAATTTCTTCCACTCAAACAAGAGGTCATAATTACCTTGTAACGAAGAAGCAAAGTTAGGTAATAAGTTTCTGCAATATGTATTGATTTATGAACTTGGGTCAAGGAGTTGGTCTTTTCTATGGCCCGCATCACTTTTATTGGTGGGGGTGTACTGAGGTTTAGCTAACAGGGGACCATATTTTCTGTTTTAATAGTACAATACTCTCTTATAATTAATATTTATAATTTCTCATAATTAATAAAAAATTTTAAAAATTAATAGTACTATAGATGATTAATAATTCTAGAATAAAATACATCTGAACCCTTTGTTGTTACTGACAATTACAGACAATTCTCATCTTATTATGCTAATTACAATGCACTCCTCTATGATAGGACAATTTGTAATACTTTCTCCCCTATATTGACGATCTATGATTGACATGATTTTTTTGATGACATCAGTCAATTTTCTTTTTCAAAATGTCAACTTTGTCTTTGTTTATAATGAAAGGATAATTATACCCTTACTTTTATAAGTTAAATGTGATTTTTTATCTTCTTGAGGGTTATTTTAAAACATTTTTATCAAAATAAGGCTTTTCCACCTTATTTACCATGTTAGGGCTGTTGTGTTATTTAAAAAAAAGAAAAAAAAAATACTCATCTTCATACCAGAGAAATTAGTGCCCAAAACAAAAATGTTCCAATGTTGTGTTCGATTGAAGCTTGTTCCATTTGTTCGTCGCCGATTGAAGCTCGGTGAAGACTTTTTATTACTGACTGAAACTCCGTCTCTCCTGTTCATCGCCCATTGAAGACTGTCCATCACCGATTGAAGGTTCTTTCCTCTGTTTGTTGCCGATCAAAATGGTTGATGTTAAGAAGGATCATTGGCGAAGATGCAATCTACAATACGGAAGATCACAATGGAACTGTAGTAAGGTTAGCTTTTAGAGGTCTGATATATCTTTGTACGTATTGGTTTCATAATGTATTTTTCTTACAGGTGTGGGTTTTATTTCCTACGATGGTTTTCCACATAGACTCAGTGTTATGCAGTCTAGTCTCTATTTTTATGCTTGATATTATTATTATTATTATTTAATATCTATTATTTAGCACTTGGCCATATTTTACTTGGAATTCAGTATCAATTATATAAATATATCTATGAACAATTAGTTTTCTCTAGCTTAACAATTCCTATCTAATTAAACTGGTTAATTAGATAAATAAATTCACTAGTTATCTACGTACTCTATGAAACAAATTATTAATTAAAACTTAATTTAGTTAATTATTTGAGATCTAGAACCGCCTCAGAAACTAAATCCAACTATTAAAATTAAGCAACATCGTCTTAAAATATATATAACAATTACACAAGAAAATAATATTGACTGAGATATAAAAAAAAAAAAACTAAAGGGTCATGGGGTTTTTCTCATTTCCCATCAATTGTGTAACTTGGAGATGATTAAGTTACAAATCTTCACCCTTCAGGATTGCGATTTTCAAATGAAAATAGTTGTTCTCTTTCTTCAAGTCTGAAGGAAGGTTCCTACCACTAGTATCGAGTTCATCTCAAGAGTTAGGGATAAGAGTAACGGGTTGGCAACTTTGAATAGAGCATCGTCTTTTTATCTGAGCTGGTCACCAGCCTATCAAAGAAGTTGAGCTTGGAAATATCCCAAACACTGCCCTATCATGATGATTCCCTAATGGTGAAGAGAGAAGAGAATATGAATTGTATATTGAATATGTAATGAATGTGTGTATTACAATCCTAGAACAGCTCTTATATAGGAGAACTAGAGAGCTATACAATGTAAGAACAGAGAAGGAAAGAGCTATACAAGGTAAGAACAAAACAGTAGTAGCAGCAGCAGAGGATGATGTTGACCCTAGTTTTGATGGGTTACCAATTTTTCTTTTTGACCAGTTAGTGCATGGTAGACGATTGAGGTTTTTGGGGCAGTCCTTCCTAATAGTGTCTAGATCATAGTTTCTAACAAAACCTGAATACTTATGTAGGACAGTCGAGTAAAACATGGCCTGATAGACTACAATACTTGAAAAAAATTTGAGTATATGAACTTTCCTTAGGTTGAGAAGACCTAAAGGCGGCAAGTGTTGTGTTTACAAAAGAGGGCCTAAGAGGACCAAGATGAGTTTTTTCAAAGAGAAGTTCAGAGATGGCTTGATCTAGTGTAGGAAGAGGATTCCAGTGAAGCAAAGATGCTCGAATAGGCTCAAAGTGAGTATTAAGAGCCATAAGAAAATGAATCAAGCGTTGTTGATCACGATAGGTAGCAAATTTCTCTACATCGACAGTGTAGCTCTATATGGGTTCGAAAGGTGCCAATTGATCCTAAAGTGTGTACATCTGGGACAGAAAAGCATTAATGGATTGTTTAGATTCCTGTCATGTACGATGAAGAGTACTAAGGAGCTGATACTGGCGAGCAAGATCAGTAATGGTGAAACAAGCTACTAAGAAATCCCAAATTGACTTGGTAGTGGCAAAACGTCTAAACTGAAGACTGATAGAAGAGATAGTGGTATTGCGAAACCACATGATGATTTGGTGATTTTTGCTATCCCAATCTTTAAGTTTGTCTAGAAATTTTCCACCAGTTTCTTCATTGTCTTGCTTAGGTTTAGTGATACTACCAGTGATATATTGCTATAGCTTGCATCTTCAAAGAAAGCTAGACATGGCTTGAGCACAAGGAATGTAATTTGAACCATCGAGAGTGATGGTGATTGGTTGGGAGGCATCTAGGTGTTCCATAGGGGTAGAAAATGACAAAAAAAACTTGTAATAGAAGACTATAGGGACCAAATTGATCAAAATAGAGCCCAAAAATGAACTCAGAAGGGCCAAATTGGCTAGGAACCATCGTTGAACCAGTGAAAAGAAGGTTGAACCGGGCGCTTGAAATAAATTGGTGGATGAATCGGTCCAGGTGTGAACCGGTAGTAATCCTAAGTAACCTTAGGGATGACGTGGCGATGACATGGATAGGAGTCTAACAGGGTACCATGTGGCAAGTGCTGACGTGGGAAATGTGGGACCAGAGATGATGTGGCGTTGCTGAGTGGCAAGTGTGAGACAAGAGATGACGTGGAACTGGCATGGCGCTGACGTGGTTGTTGTGACGTGTTTGATGACGAGGCTGTTGGTGGGCCTAGTGGATGATGTGTTAGATGATTTGGCAATGACGTGGCTTAATGACGTGGCTATAGGGCACACGTGGCTGGTTGAGAGAAGAGGCGCGTGGAGGGCATGTGTTTTCGGTGCGTGAAGACGCGTGCGTGGGAAAATGGCAAAATTGGCAGAACCACTTGTGAGGGCGCGTCTGAGGGTATTTGGGGCTGTGGTTGGCAAATTTGGGTACCTTGTTCTTCGGGAATAATTTTAGTGGTAGGTCTGGGTTGTTTTGTGGTAATAAGGTTACAGACAGAAGCTCATTTTTTGTTGATTGGTGTGATGGAGGAGAGGAATGGTAGTGGTGGAGTGATGGCGGCAGTTAGAAAAGGCCACTAATCAATGTGGCTTTGATACCATGTTGAAGAGAAAAGAAAATATGAACTATATATTGAATATTTAATGAATGTGTGTATTACAATCCGAAAAGAGCTCTTATATAAGAGAGTTAGAGAGCTATATAAGGTAAGAATAAAGAAAGAAAGAGCTACTATACAAGGTAAGAACAGAAAAGAAAAGAGGATTATGCTAAGATTATATTCCAAGGTGATAACACTAATTATACACTGAATATATGATCTATAATAGTATACATCTAACACCTAATACAATATGTTGTGCCCTAAATAACTCTGAATTTTCCTTATTTTATTTTCCATGAAAGGTAGACTCCACTATAGAAACGATTACATCAAAATATTCAACCCATATGGCAAAAATCTTTGAATACCACTCTACAAGGATTTTAGTTTTAATGATAAATAATCCTCTATAAATAGGGGATAAGATAGGCAAAAAAATCCTAATTTTTTATTTAGTCTTTGCAAATTCTTATATTTCAAAACTTCTATACCTTCGCCTTGAGCATTGAAATGGCTGTCATCGTAGCTCCTTCGGTAATCGTCTTTGTTTTCATTTGTGATTTTGCAGGACTGCAGAAGTAATCGCAGTCGTAGATCGTGCCAAACAGGTTTTTTTTTGACACATCAACCTAAATCGTTTTTCAAGATCTTTAGGTAGATGAAGCTTGACTGATGGGTTAGTTTTTGTTTTTTTATGTTTTTTTCTTTTATCAAGTTAATATTGGGATAGCCCTTCTAACTTGAAAGAAGACAACATTGGATATCAAATCTCTAATACCACTATTTAAAGATTTGAATAGCTAAGTTAGTGATGTGATAAAATAAAATAAAAAACTTCAATTTATTTGTTTTTTTTAAGATTTCTAATCAAAGTTAATTTGATGTTACCATCATACCGATGTGATGCTTACTTATATTTGAGATAGTTGTGGGACTTACGTAGGTTTCACATAAATTTTAAATATGAGTAACCATAGCATGGTGTAACGGATGTACCAAACTTTTTTATATAACATGGAGAAATAAGATTAAGGATTTAATTATTCTAGTTAATACAAAAAAAAGGTAGATTTTTGACTTACACTGTTGCCTGACTTAAGACAATTTAAAGTCTAAACTGACAATTCAAAATGAGATTTTTTTGTAAAAAAAAAATTCTAATTTAATTTTTTTTTTAAAATAGTTTATACTATAAGAATTTTTATTAATATAGTTATAAATAAAACTATAAATATATATATATATATATATAATTAATATATATTTTTGTAAAATAAAATTATAATAGTATTTCAATAGAAAAGATAAAGACGTTAAATATCAATATAGTTTTTACATAATTAAAAATTAATGAACAATAAAAAATTTGAAACAGAACTCAAGTAAAAAAATATGCAAAATCTTAAACTACGCAATACAAAATATATATATATATATATATATATATAATTTTATGTAAGCAAATACTAGCAGAAAAAAAAATGAGAAAATCTATTACTTATCTTGGGAGCCGGCCATTGCATGCTATATTGGTAGTGCATGGATTGTGATATATGCAGGTGACAAGTTAGAATAATCGGGCAGCTTATGTTTGTGAAAGCATAGGTCAACAATAACCATAATATTCAAGGAAATGAATAATCAAAAGGGAGAGTTTGATTTATCTTATTCTTGTAAATGGTCATTTCAAAAGCTGTGTTTGACTGACATGAATTTCGCAAGTGGTTGTGTATAGTTTACATGTATAAAGTCAATAAAATGGAAGTTTAAAACAATCCAATAGAACAGATAACCCACGGCGTTGATTTTTATATGGAGTATATTTTCTGGAGTCACACCACTAGGTAATACTATCCAAATTTAAGTAATTATTTGAATCCGCAGGTAGGATTAGAGTGCATGGCCGTCCACCAATGCTTTTTTATTGTCAAACCTCTTTCAGTCTATTTTATTTCAGATACGCCTTGTTTCTAATTTGGATAAGTTATTGAATATTGTAATTTTATTTTTGAACTCGGATATAATTACATTTTATTTTTAATAAATTAATAAAAATTGTGTTTTTGCATTCCTAATATATATTTTTTTGAATCCTCAACAATAATATTTTTCTCAAGTTTTTTTTTTTTTTTAAATATTTTCCCCAACATATGCACAAATTTTTTTTATTTTATTTTTTATCCCACCCTTAATGGATAAAACAATCTAAAATTTAAATTAATTTCACCTTAGTGGGCATATAATCACTTCATGGGATTAATTAATTTCAATCTAAATAAATGTCTAAATATTTGATAGGATCTTACAAATCTTATTCTGTCTTTAGGAATTAGTAGGGTTGGAGTGGGCTATAGATTCCCCCCTCCAAAAAAAAAAATTTGGAAAACATTTTTGTGCATGTAAAATTTTGGTTATTTTTAAACTAGCACATCCCAAAATTTAAATTTTAGCTCAGCTAAATCTTTATCCATATTTTTTCTCATTTTTTATCCCTAAATTTTGGTCCAACCCATTAACCATCTTAAATTCTAAAGTATATCTTGGGTTAGGTTTTTTTCATAGTCATTTATTTGATGAGTTTTGATGTTTTCTTGAAAAAAAATTCCTTTAATATTTGCTTGGATGCTAAGAAAACTTTCTTTGTCATTTATTTAATTTATTTTGATGTTTTCTAGCTAAAATCTTTTTATTTAAGCTTTGTTTGGTAGTTAAAAAAATTTAAGAGTAAGGATAAGAAATACAAACTTTTTATTTTTCTTCCTCATTGAGAAATTAATACTTTTACCTTGTAAAATCTCTCCAAGTTTGAAAAAATAAAAAATCTCCTTATCATCCTCTTTTTTGAGAAATTTTTTTCCCCCGTCATCTTCCTCATCGAGAAGAGAAAAATTTACATGTAAATTTATTTCCAATTTGAAAAAAAAAATTTCCCATCAAAATTTTCTCCGAAAATTTTTTTTAGCCCTCCCTAATTTTTTCCTTGGTTCCACGTTGGTCCCACCAATCAAACATAGTCTTAGGCCATGTTTGTTTCATGAATTGAATAAGGGTGGATTAGCTATTCATTTCATTAATAGTGATAAGATTGGTAATTCCAACCCTCTCTCATTATTTTATCCATGCTACGGGTCATTTTTACTTCCGCTATTATTAGTGAGTCCCTTTCTCTTTTTCCAAACATCAATTTTATAAGGCCATAAAAATTAATTTATCTAATCTCTTTTCCAAACCGATAAATAGCCTTAGTGAATTAATAAAGCTGATCCTTAGTCTCACAATAGGCCTTTTAGGTCCATAGCTTAATTACTACATTACCTGTAATACAACAAAACTCATAATTCAAATTTCATAATAAACAAATTCGTGTAAGACAATCTAAAGACAGTATCTCAAGTCACTAGCCATGCTGACTAAGTGCATCATAATAAATTGAAGCAAAAGCCCAGAGTTACAAATCTAGTTATGCATATTTCGGTCTTAATTACACCCAAATTATTCACAAGTCATAACCTAATTACATGTACACAAGTCCCATCCTTATTTTATGAAGTACAAAAGACATAAATCACTATTTATATTAATCATCCATGGTCTTAAGTTCACAACCGTACATACACACACACACACACACACACACATATATATACATAATAAGTTGGCCAAAGTAACGTAGTTCCTTTTTTTTTTCCTTCAAATGAACTTGTCTGTTTTGTTTGAAAGTTTTGGAGAGAAAAGAAAAGAAAAGAAAATATAATTTAAAATTGAAGAGAAAAGAGAAGGAAAAAAAAGAAACTGTTCATTTTTATCTTGTTTGATAGTTTTGGAGAGAAAAGAAAAAAAAAGTCATTATTTATTGTATAATTGATCAGCTGGGAGAGAAAAGAAAAGTATACCCTTTCTTTTCTTTATGATTGGAATTTTTAATTCTTTCATTTATGGGTACTTTTGATATTTCAAAAATTCATTAAGTACATTTTCTTTTCTCTCCAAATTTTTCCACTTTTCTCTTCTACTCTCCCCTAATCTTTTCTTTTCTCTCCATTAAAAAATTTCAAACAAGATATCTCTTTACCTTAATTTTTTATTCTTTCTCCATCCAAACGAACTGTTAGAACTATCCAAAAAGATAAACAGTGATATAATGAGCTAAACAGTCAAGTGAAAGTCACATGACAAAGAAAATGTTTTTATAATATGGTTTTGAATTATAAATTTGTATGTTTTCAGCGTCTCAAATTTAAAGGACTCCCAAACAAGCCCTTACTAGGTTGTGCATTTCAAGTCATTTTGCTACATATATATGAGCTTAATTAACTCTTTGTACTTCAATTTAATCTCTTTTAAAGGAGAAAAATGTTATTAGCACTCCAAAAAGTGTTGACAGGAGCTGTACTTCTATAATGTTAAGTGGAACCCCTTAATCACATTTTGTAGTGCCATTATAAGCTCCCTTAATGGTACAATGTTCATGTGAAATGCAAGATTCGGCATTGGAGAACGAAGAAGGAAAAAAAAAGAATAAACATTTTTTGTGGTAACCCATGACAGCAGAACCCACAAAATCAATGGAACATGTCCAAAACTTTTATTGGGTAAGTTGGACAGAAGATAGCCCAGCCCAATTTGCAGACTTTTTTTTTTATAGCTAATTCATTGCGGCCCAAAGGAGGGGGAAAAGAAGTTCTGATATTCATCTATCTATCTATATATCTATATATATATATATGTATAGGTTCACTCCGCCCCGTCCCGTCTAGAGGTTCATACCAATCCTGACTTCGTTTATAATCTCCGACCCCACCCCACTCCGAACACTGATATTTTTTTTCAAAGTAAGTTAAAAAAAAATTTGTAGGTAAATTAAAATTTTATTGCCAAAACAATCATTATAAGAAAAAATAATATGAGTGTGATACGAGAAACCTTAAAACTAATTTTATATAGTATAGTTTAT
Source organism: Nyssa sinensis (assembly GCA_008638375.1). Classification (NCBI taxonomy): domain Eukaryota; kingdom Viridiplantae; phylum Streptophyta; class Magnoliopsida; order Cornales; family Nyssaceae; genus Nyssa; species Nyssa sinensis. The sequence continues at coordinate 20,379,627 of CM018035.1, forward strand.
TAGTAAAACTAGTATACAAAGAGATTTTAAAAAAATTAATATATAAATAGGGCGGGGTGACCATCCCCCGACCCTGATGGGATTTTCAAAGCCTCACATTGACTCCACCCCAATCCCGTTTATGAACACCCCATACCTGCCTCATTAGGGGAGGGGTGAGGTGGGATGGGGCGGGGCGGGACAAATTTCCATCCCTAAACTTGATAAGTGAGATTTTTAAGTAGTTGACTTGGAAATTTGATATCATATTTCACTTTTATCCAAATTGGAAGGTTAATAGATAAAGTGTTTACATGTTACATATCTAATGATGCAATTAAGAAATTAAGACAATTTAATATCAAATAAACATTAAATACAACAATTTCTTTTAGTACATCGATGGAGGAGGTGAATACTCTATCTAAATGTGTAAATGCGTTGAGTCTCGAACTTGGATTGCGTTTATGAAAGAAGACGACTTTATCATTTCAGATGGGACCTTGGTCCCAATTAATACAACAAATTAAGGATTGCGTCTAATAATAGGTCCCCCATAAAGTACTTAATTAGTATAAGATCTAACCTAAAAAATCTCTCATTATTTGTTTAACAAAAACACTCATTCAGGTAAAAATATGAAAAAAAAATGCATTGTTGTGCCTTTCCCGCTCTCAACCCATTGCTACGTCAATACTTTTTCCTTTTGAAACTTTAAAATTAAATAACTCACAATTTATAAATCTGTTTTTATAAAAATTATATATTTAGACTCTAAAAAATGAGATCGATCAAATAAGATCCATATTGCATATTAAATTCTGTAAAAAAAAAATTATTTTTTCAACAAAAAAATTTTGTTCCGCACATCACAGTTTGAAAATTATCTGTTTGAAAATTCTCTATCCAATTTAAATGAAGATTTTTTTTTTCGTGAAGTGTTCTTGTATTAAAAAAAAAAACAAACCAAATTGTACATATGACCATGGTCAAGATCAAAAGAGAAAACAAAGATAAAAAAGAAAGAAAAAATACATAATTAAAAGAATTCCTAACTAGTAAAATAGAAATTCTGTTTGCCAAACAAAAATTTCCAAGCCATACATTTTGTTGTCCACTTGAATTCATGTTTACTATTGAGAATATGAGAGAATGTTCAGGCATTGCACAATTTCCATAATCCCCACAAGTTGGCCTTTTCGTTATGGGCCTAGTTCATCAATTAATATGAAATGTCATTCTGTGAAAGGATTGTTCCATGTGAAGGTGTTCATGGCTGGTGCCACAAAAAGTGTTGTGGCTTACACAATGCATGTCAACAAGTTATCACACAACCCCCCAACAATTTACAATAGACCACCAAAAGAGGAAATTGACACCTGAGGGTTGCCAATTGAGCATTTTAATTTTTAAACAATAAATAGAAACAATTCTGTGGAAGAAAACATATCTTCAAACTTGAACATAGAGCACCCAATCGAAAACATATGAAGAAAAACCATAAAAACATGCAAGTAAGGTAACAGAGAATATTAATCATTTGTACCACATAACTTTAAACTCATCCATTGAATTTAGTTCATGTTTTTTGATCCACAGGAAGTTTGAACTCCAAACCAGACTGGTGCTGCATTTTTCGATCAGTGGGGCTCCACTCTTCGTCGCTTGTCATGAACTCAGAAAAAAGGATCAGAGGGCCACCGGGTTGGCTCCGGTAGTAGCCACTCCGATGATAAAGTTAGTGAAAATAAAAGAGAATGAGCTTGAGAAAGTGTAATTCATTGTAATTGAAAAGCGTACCTTAAGACTATATTTATAGGTCGCTTGTCTCCTAAATTGGTTAGGATTTGGAGCCATGAAATTTGGGATTCGTGGCTATCTAGAGATGGCAATTTCCATTTCAACCTCCGTAAAAATAGGGATTGAAATATATCTGAGAATGACAGTTTCCATGTCGCACTCTATTTCCTTGTTTTGAAGTCGGTAGGGCAAACAAGGCGGTAATAAGCTCGGTACCCTATCAAGCGCATACGCTGAACTCGTTGCTCGGTAGGGAAAGTCTGCATCCTTCTGTTCAATGAACAAACATCAGATCTGAACTGCTCCGTCATCTCTTGACCTACACATAAAAGCTTAGACATGTGTCAAACTCGGGTTGTGTTGTCATTTCTTGGTACATCAGCTACTCCCCCCCCAAGCCTTAGTTCTATGGGACCCATGCAGAAGTGAGGTTAAGGTTTCTGAAGGGTCACATGTATCCTCATTAATGCACGGTTTCACATTTTGAAAAGACAACTATTAATGGGTACGGCACAATCATTACTTACACCACCGATTCGATAATCGAGGCCATTATTATTCAACCGTTGTTTGGGATTCAAGGCATTAAATGACCCTCCTTGAGTTTTATAAATAGTTTCAATCCCCTTCTTTAATTTCTTTACAAAATTTATATTGCTTTGAAGCTTTGAGAGAGAAGAAAACCATGTGCAACTTCCGACCCACCTGAGAAAGCCCTCCATAACTCGATCCTTTTCTCGTTGGTAACTTTTTACTCTTAGTGTAACAAGAATTATTTTTATCACTCTTCTCCTATTTTTTGTTTTTCTAAGTTTTTTGCTTCATTTTTACTGTAATGTCGTCCTCCAGTACATCGTTCGGTAGTGTAGGAGATTGGGAGATGGTTGAGGTAGACACTCAGGGGGAACTTCTTGTTGGGGAAATGGGTAGTCCCTCTAGTGACGATTCACGGGTGCTACTCCTTGAAGTGCATCTTGAGCCTAGAAATAGGGAGGTCGGCACATTGGGCTGATTTCAAAGAGAAGAGGGTGAGAGTGCTATAACTGAGGAGATGTTAAATTCCCTTAGGAAGCACTTTGGATTTTCGAAAAACGTGACCTGTAGGGTTCCCAAAAAATTAGATCGTCCTTTGGACATCATGAGGGGGAAAATCTGTGCCTACCTCGAGTGGTTCGTGGTTGGTGTGCAATTTTCTCTGCACCATCTTTTAAACGAATTTTTTTGTTGGTTCAAAATTTGTCCTACCGAGCTAAACATCAACAGCTAGAGGCAGCTTATGGCTTTCTTAGTGTTAAGTCATAAGAACGGGGTTGAGGTGGATCTAGACCTTATTTGAAGCAACATGGATATGAAGTACCTTAGGTCAGAGGGACTTTATTATATGTCCTTCAACAAGAGGTTCAAGCCATTAACTTCGGTACCCCCTTCCAACAAGACGTGAAAGAAGTGGTACTTTTTCATTAACGGAGGCTGGGAACATGAAGACTACAAGGACCAGATGAGTATCTTTCCTCAATACACCAACTTTAAGGGTGAGCCTTCAGATCTCTAGTTGCTGGCTTCTTTTCTTCCTTTTTTTTTTTTTTTTTTCTAACTCTTCGTTGTTTTCTGTGCTGTGTTACAGATAAGAAGGCTTGGAAAAGGTCATTTTTCACTCCAGAGCTCTAGGAGAAGTATCGATGGCTCTTGAATCCCCTCGACCGACCTCACGACCGGATCTTGATGCTTTAGAACTTCATGGAGGCAAATTTGGTTAAGAGCAAGTTGGCTGCCCTGAAGAAGTCCGTGTTGTCAAGTTGGCCGCTGAGGCCGAAGAAGATTGGGAAGCCCTCCAGGTTTGTCGATCCTCCCCCTCTTCAAAAGAAGAGGAGGACTGAAGTTGGAACCTCCAGCTCTCTAGAGCGCACTATCTCTAAGGAGTGGGAGACATCTGTTGCTCGAAAGGAGCTGCTGTCGCCTCCAGCCCCAGCCGTGAGCTCAGCCCCCCTGTGGTAAGGGGAGGCCTAACACTATCCTGGCCAGTGTTCTCAAGGCTAGGAGTGGAGAGGAGGCCATAAAGATGGCCTACGAGGAGTCGTGGGCTTTAGTCGTGAAATGCTTCAAGGACGCGAAGCCCCGCTGGATCGCCAGAGACATTTTGGTCTCCCACATAAGGGTAAGAAAGAGCATCTTCATTTATTTATATTTTATTCATCTTTCTGTTACATCTGTTCTGACCGATTTACTTATATTTTTTATAGGCTGCTCATGCCATGGCTTCCATCATGGACTACCCCGAGGAGTCCGAAAAGGTAGACAAACTCCAGGTCGAGCTGGACGAGGCCTACCTCGAGCTCGGAACAGCTCGCTTTACCTCTCTCTCATTTGAAGAAAAATGCAAGGAAGCTTTGAATAACGTGGCTATTCTGGAGTCACAAAAGAATAGCTTGGCCTCTGATCTAGAGGCCTTGAAGAGGGAGAAGGAAGAGGTAGAAGCTGCGGTAGCTCTGAAGCTTGCCTCTAGCATGGAAGCTGTTAGGGTGGCGGCTAAGGAGGAGGCCGAAAAAGAGCTCAAGGAAGAGCTGAATCAGTTGGGCGGTGAGTACGTGGACTATGGATACGAGCTCTTTCGCAAGAAGGTCCAGAAGTTTTACCCCGACCTTGATATATCGGGGGTGGATGAGGTGCAGCTAGATGATCCAGAATCGAGCCCTCCGGAGGCCGCCCTAGCTAAACCTACAGAAGAAGCCACCCCTACTGCTGAAGACCCTTGAGTGGGGGTGTTTTGTTTTTATCTTCTTTGTCTAATTTTGTTTTTGTACCACTGTACTCTCCTACCCTTCTGGGCTTTATTTAATGAAAGAATCTTCATTTGCCTTTGCGTTTAATTTTGAGAGCACTCGGATCTAAATTACTTCAAAAAATAATACTCGTAATTAAATCAAGGTAAAATATTCAGACCTGAGACATTACTTGAGACCTGAGATACTTGTAATCAAGCCAAGATAAACCTTCAGACCTAAAATACTTACAATTAAGTCAAGAAATAATACTGAATCAGGGCAAAATATTCAAACCTGCAATGGCGGGAAGAATGGACCGGAGCTAGGTGTCCGTGCATTAGGATGGATCAAGCCTACAACACTAGTAATGGATATAAGGCTTGAGTTTTTTTTTTACCTTTTCTAGTTTTCTGGGTTTTTGAACCTTGATATATTGCCTTGGGCTTCAAGTTTGGAATACATAGACTACATTGAAATTAATAGGCTAATCTTCATTAATGCTTGATATTTAGTCTCGATTATATATAGACCAAGGTGGATGATGATAACCTTGCTTTAAGATTATGTTGTTGATGCCTTGTGGATAATCATAGTACTTGAAGAATATTGGATTATTGAATTACATTGAGATGCACGTGATGCATTGATGACATTGTGATGAATTACTTAGATGATTGCTTACTTTAATTTGTGATTAGTTAGATGGTCATCAAATATGTTGAGAGACTTTGGAGTATCCTTGTGGGCATTGGGAATTTTGTATTTTAATTATGTTGAATTATTGAGGTGGGTCATGATGCTTGGATGGATTTGAAAAATTAGCATTGATAAGCCATCATGTTTGAGGATTTCTGTCACGACCCAAAACCCACCCTATGCGGATTAGGGATCCATGACCCGGGTCTACGGCCCGTGGGCCGTTCCCCGTCCCAAAAGGATCTAAAATGCTGGGTAAAGTTTTAACAAAAGCATTTCTTAATCATTAAGATATCTGGTAGCACAGTTAGTTTACCATTTGACGGATGTTCAAAAATTATAAGTGTTAGATACAGATCCTTCAAAAACAAAACCAACAAACAGGACCGTGGTGACATGGGAGTATTAAGACCTGACAATATTCAACTTAATATAAAACTCGCCAAAACAGCTACCAGTAACTAGCAGCGTCTAAATCCCTGGAGCGCCTGAGGGTTCCCCAAATTCTTGTTGTCCTGAAAAAATTTAAGGGAGAAGGGGTGAGCTAATAGCCCAATAAGTAATTTCCTGGCTTTAATGTGGGTTCGGGTTTGTCCGATGAAATGATAGAACAAAGAATCACAGATAGCCAATATGGGCAGTAATGAAGGCGTAGCCAGTCACCAAAAATGTGCAAGGTATCGACCCGAGGGTCCAAAAGGCATATCCCACAATATAACACAAGAGTCAATAACAAAGCCAAATGAAATTGGGATCTGGCCTATCATGATGGATTGCTGCCACAACAATACGTTAGCCAATCAAAGATATACCATGCTTGCAACAATATGATCATTTCACAGGGTATAAAAAGATGATCATACAATGGAAACAAGAATAAGTCAACATCGAGTTCAAATAGCCCAGATATACGTGAATTACCCGGGGCCCGGCATACCCCACTAAAACGCACGCTCAGATCTGCCACGGTTCCTCGGGCTCTCTGAAAAGCGTTAGAGCTCTTTTCAATATAGGTCCCGTAGGACACAACAGACCCTAAGGGGTCTTTTCCCCCACGCAATCTGTGAATGGATGGGTCATTGTGACTGAGCACAACCCCGAGTACACACCAAATATCATGACCGACAAAATCCCATACAAGATGTACAATCGTACCAACATTTGATATCACAAACAACAAAACACGAAATGTATGGAATCAGTAGAATGTATCTCAAGACTAGGTCATGGTACGATAGTGTAATAATATTCAAATATCAATGATCAATCTCAAAGTGATGTGAGCAAGCAAATCAAATCCAAAATCAGGTAAACTGATATCTACAAGCCGATTGGCTCAAATCAAGTGCATCAGGTAGTAACGGAGTACAAATTGGCAGCATATGAACAATAACGTGACTGGCTGGGAATAACCCATATTAAAGCGTCAGAATTACTTACCTCAAAATGACTCTCAGTAGTTCAACTAATCAAAGTCTCCTTCCCCTTTTCTTTTGACGTGCCTGTCAATTGAAAATAACTCAGTCTATAACTGAAATCGAACCATACTCGATATTCAAATTTGTTAATCTTGGCTATCGGTATCTCGATTACGAATCTAGATGTCGTTATTGTATCCGGAATGTTGAATAAATTAAGTTTAGGCTTTTACGGATCTTAAATCGGATTCCTGAATTGAAAAGGGCAAAACTGTCCTTTGGCATGTTACGGTCACTTTCTCCCCGGGACCTCTTTTCATAATTTTCAACCTCACCGTTGAATTCAGTGGGTCCGAGATAGTTAAAATACTTATATGACTTAACTTATTTGGACACAGGGGTATTTTCGTCATTTTACGGGCCTTTATTTTTCGGGGCCTCATCTCACGTTGTAGACCTCACCATTGGACTCAGTAGGTCCAAGACAGTAGGAATTCATATATGACTTGTCTAATTTGGACACCGGGGTATTTCGGTCATTCTAGTATTTATGTCTTATATCCCGGGGTCTCGTCTCGTGAAATGGACCTCACTATTGAGTCCGGAAGGTCCGAGATAATAAGTTTTGACTATTCATTTGCCTTGTTTGGACTCCGTTTGACTTGTTTGTGAACCAGGGGTAAAATGGTAATTTTACTCATTAATAAAATAATTAAAATAATTATTTTATTATTTAATTAATTTCTCAGGGGTTTAAATGCACAGTTTTTCAGAAATCTGGGCCACTGTACAATATTTCAAAACAGTTGGGGTTATGCCGTAATATTAGAAAGCATTTGGGGGTCAAAACAGAATTTCTATAACTAAGGGTTCAAACCCATTGGTTTTAGGGTTCCAGAATTGAACCGGTCCAACATACTGTGAACCAACCGGTTCACTGACCCTTAGAAAACCGGTTGACAGGTCACGCTGACGTCACGATGACGTCAGCCCTAGCAACTAAGTGCCCCATCAGATCCGGTCGGGTCTCGACCCAACCCAGATCCGCGACTGACCCGCCCAACCGCCGACTCGACAGCCCCCCCCTTCTTCCCCGACTTTTCGGTCATCCCTTCCGACCATCCAGCCGGTCGCCGGTCGCCGGAAAAACGGCCAGCCGTTATTTTTGCCCCATTTTCACGTTGAAACTTTAAGATCTTTAACCCAAACGACTTCTAATGTTTTAATAACTAATTTAAACTAGCTTGGGACCTCGGTTGTGGCTGTTTTCCAAGACCCATTTCCGGTTTTCCGGCCACCATGCCCATTTTCCGGCCGAACCCATTTTTTGATTTTCATGCATTTTCTTCTTCTGGTTTCACTCCAAATTTTCTCAAACCTTCATTATAGATCATATAGAACATTTTCAGATCATTTAAATGAAAGAATACACATGAAATGATAGTTTCAAGTCTTTAGGCCGTGACCTGCAACTGAGGGTTTCTCCCTCCTCTCTTAACCATTTGCTTTGATTTTTGTGGCCTTGGAAACCTCATGCTATGTCCTCTAAGACCCTAAGCTCAGAATTAAACAAATCATGCTTTAAATTTACGAAACAGAAGTGAGAACCCTTACCTAAATTTCTGGTTTCTTGGTGTTGGTTGCCTCTCCTCTTCACTTCTGATCCTCTCTTCTCCTCCTCAGAAGCTCCTCATTTCTCCTTCACTCTTCCAGAATGTAGAGAGAGAGAGAGAGAGATGTTTGTATATGTGTATATATCTATACATGTGAGGTACACTTGGGAATGGTCCCTTGCTTCTTTCTCACTCAACCAAGCATGCTTAGCCATGCCTCTACCCCTGATTTTCTGATTTCCACCATGCTCCTACTAGTCTAGGTTAGGTAGCCTTTTTATTTTTTATATTACATATATATATATTCACATATATATATATATATATTTTTCTCCTTTGTTACTTTTTATATATATATATATGTATATATATCCATACATGTGTGCATGTATGCATGCATGCATGCATACTTGCACGTATTACGATGTTGGGTCTTATTTAATCAATAGGTCATTTTATAACTGATAAAGTGTTACCCGACCCGGCTTGTCTCGATACTCGTGCCAGTTCGGGTCGGGGTATTACAATTTCATTATGCTTTGTGCCGTGTGGAGTGGGCCGTTACAGATAGTATCAAAACCGGACCCTAGCAAGGAGTGTGGAGATGTCTGCACATCGCTGCATGCCCGCCCAGGAGGACAAGGTTCTTTTAGGGGGAGAGGGAATGCATCCCACATCGCTTGGGGAAGGGAAATGTAAAGGATCCATAGGTAAGGCTGCATATCTCCATGTTACAATGCGTTTTGTTTTTATTTTTTATTTTTTCTAAATTTTGTCCAAGAGGTACATTTCTAAATTTCAGGACAAAATCTCTTTAAGAGGGGAAGAATGTAAAGATCTGAAAAATCAGAGTAAGTTTTCATTTTGCCAGTAGAACACTATTCATGCATTATTTGCTGGTAGGGCACTACATATGCATCATTTAGACATAAGTTATGTTTAGAAGCATAATTTGAGTATGCCATAGAAGGAAAATATGCTTATAATATTAAAATACACATTCTATAAGAATTTGAGCAAAATCAGAGATAGTTTAAAAAATAGGCCCAAAAAGCCAGCCCGGGTGGGCTCGGCCGCACCCCCCAATAGGCGAAAAGATTTTTTTTGAAAAAAATATCATTTAAAATAATTTTAAGAACTTTGGTTAAAGCATAATATCGATTTGAGGCGTTTCGAGACATGTTGTAGTGTAATGGAGTCCCACGGCTCATTAAGGGCAAAATGGTCTTTTCACCCCTTGGCCCTTTAGTATAAATAAGACACTTAGGAGTTAAAATCTTTAGAATTTTTCTGGAGAAAGTGCTGCAACTCGAGCTTGGAGAGAAAACATGAAGAAAACCTAGGTTTTCTAACTTTCCACCTTCCAAAACTCATCTCTAACCTTGAAATCTCTCAAGGCTTCCTTCTAGGAAGTTATTCCCCACAACAAGGGCTACAATCCTTCTAATTGATTTTGTTTCAATGTGAACATAACTCCCTAGGGTTGAGAAAAACCCTTCTACGTATGATATTTTGCTAAGTAAAGAATAAAGTTAAGTTTATTAGTGTTTTTATAAGTTGATTGTATGACTTACATGCTTACTTGTTGTTAGAAAACCACCTAGCATATGGTTGCTTTGAAAACCTAGGGTTGGTACTTTGTATACTTGTGTATTCTTTAAGAATTTGGTAAAGTTGTGAACATGTAACATGATTATATGTATAATTGATTAGATTATAGCCTATGTTCATGCAAACAAAGTTTTATGGTTTGAAAGTTATAGTTTTCTTTATATATGATCCATAATTTAAGGCACGCCCCATGTGTTTGATAAAATATCTCATAGAAATTGTATAGTAAAATCAAGGCATATTGACATATTGTGAATCTTTGAAAACATGGAGTGTGTTGAGCACTTTGGTACTATTCATTATGAGGGTGTAGATCCTGTGGTGAAAACCCAAAATCTGGCCAAATGATTGGTACTCGCAATCCAATGGGGAAGGACCGTGATACGAGACATATGAGTGGTACTCGCAATCCAACGGGGATGGATCGTAAAACGAGACATGTGTTGGGCATAGAGTTGCATGTGTGTGTCATGCATATTACCATTGCATTGCATTAGTGAATTGGAGGGTTTATGGCTTACAAATGTTCACTTTGCACATGCCACACCTTTCCTTTATTCTTTATATTAGCATTATGTCATAAAAGCTGTCGCGTTTACCCTATATGGGATTACATTTTTCATATGAGACTTCTGGCACATGAGACTTGATGAAGTCTTGAAGCATGGAGGGGGAAACGGACTTTAAAGTATATTTGGCCTAAGGGTTATATTTTGTATGTAGGGGCATAAGCCCCATGAAGTTTAGTTTATGTTTAAAACTTAAACTTTGTGTAAGTTGTAAACTTAAATTTTATGTTGGATTGTGTAGAATTGTGTATTGAATATGAATGAGGAGCATGGAGCTCCAAGTAGTCACTTTGCTTTTGAAATGTTAATGCGGATAATAGAAATATAGAATTGTGCAAAAGAATATTTTATCAGGTGTTGTTGTTAGTAAATGGGATGAGGATAAAGGTTAATAAATAAATGAGACTATGAATTTTTTTTTTTCAATAATAGCATCTAGGTCGAGTGGAGTGGGAGAGCATACTTAGATTTTCTAAGTAAGGGATCAAATGAATTAACAGGAAAAAGAAAGGTAAAGAAATGAAAATATAGGCCAATTAGTTCGAAAATCACTTAAGGTCAAAAAATAAAGAAAAAAGGGTAAAATGGTCATTTTACATGTTATAGGTTCCCACACTAAGTTTGGGGTTGAAATAAATTGAAATGAGTATAAAAATGTCAAAAAAATCAGATTTTCGGCTAAGGCGCAACAGACCGACATCAGCAACCCACGCCCTGGCCACGTGTCTGGTCGCCCCTCTACGCCGGTGCTCGCGCCCGCGCGCCTGCGCCTTTCCCCTGCACGCACTTGCACCATAGGCATGCCCTAGGCATGTCATGAGATGCCCCCCTCCAAGGCCATTTCAAGGCTATTAACTTCCATGTTAGATACCACCTTTTGAAGCATCTTTTTGGCCATTATACGAAGCCACATTGAGCACATTGTTAGGATACATTTTAGTCACTATTGAAGGCCATGTTTGGCCACCTCCTTAGACTACTTTAGGTAGACTTTTTTACTTATCCTTGGTTTATGCCTTAGAGAATTTTTAACCTACTTTAACCATCAATTTGAGCCACTTTAGGCAAACATTTTTGGTTAGTTTTTAGCCATGTCTTAGACCATTTTTGATGAACCTTGTAAGTTGCTTTTGAACAATATTTGGGGCCATCTTGAAGGTCATGCTTGGACATGACTTAAACTATTTTTGACCATTGGTTGGGAAGATATGTGACTAGTATTTGGAACTCATCTTGGGTGAGTTTAGTTAGTATTTTTTATTCTTAATATTGAAAAACATGGGACAACTAATACGTAATCAATTAAATCCATTCAATTGTATTTTATAAATTTTTTAGGTCATTTTCATTCACTCCCCGGGTTTTGGAAATTTGGGGTGTGACAACTCCCTAGGGTTGAGAAAAATCCTTCTAGGTATGATATTTTGCTAAATAAAGACTAGAGTTAAATTTATTGGTGTTTTTATAAGTTGGTTGTATAACTTACATGCTTACTTGATGTTAGAATATCACCTAACATGTAGTTGCTTTGAAAACCTAGGATTGGTACTTTGTGTACTTGTATAATCTTTGAGAATTTGATAAAGTTGTGAACATATAACATGAATATATGTATAATTTATTGTATTATAGCCTATGTTCATGGAGACAAAGTTTTGTAGTTTGAAAGTTATAGTTTGCTTAATGTATGATGCATGATTTAAGGCAGACCTCATGTGTTTGATAAAATGCCTCATAGAAATCACATGGTAAATTAAGGCATATTGGCATATTGTGAATCTTTGGAAATATGAAGTGTGTTGAGCACTTTGGTGCTATACATTATGAGGGGTAGATCCTGTAGTGAAAAACTCAAAATGTGGACAAAATGAGTGGTACTTGCATGCCAATGGAAGAGGATCGTGAAACGAGACATGTGTTGGGCATAGAGTTACATGTGTGTGTCATGCATATTGCCATTACATTGCATTAGTGAGTTAGAGGGTTTATAACTCACAAATGTTCACTTTGCACTTGCCATTACTTACATTTATTCTTTGTTTAGTACTGTGTCATACAAGTCGTCGTGCTTACCCTACATGGGATTATATTTTTTAGATGAGACTCCTCGCAAATGAGACTTGATGAAATCTTGGAGCATGGAGGGGAAAATGAACTTTGAAGTGTATTTGGCCTAAGGGCTATATTTTGTATGTAGGGGTATAAACCCCATGCAGTTTATTTTATGTTTAAAGTTTAGACTTTGTGTAAATTATAAACTTAATTTTATGTTGGATTGTATGGAATTGTGTATTAAATATGAATGAGGAGCATGGAGCTCCAAGTAGTTACTTTGTTTTTGACATATGATTGTGGATATTGGAAATATAAAATTGTGCAAATAAATTGAAATGGGTACAAAAAATGTCAAAATCAAGATTTTAGGCCAATGTTGAAAGTTCTGGTACTGTAGCAAAATGGCTACTAGAATTACTGTAGCATGAGGGGTAGGAGGCCAGTAGACCAGCCAACAGGTAGCCTAGCCGCGTGCGTGCCCGTACCCCGTGCGCTGGCCGCCCAATCCCTACTACTGCACACCGCATAGGAAAATTAATAAGTAATCAATTAAATCCACTCAATTGTATTTTATTAGTTCTTTTTAGATCATTTTCAATCATTCCTCGGGTTTTAGAAATTTGGGGCGAGACAACTTGGTATTAGAGCCTAGGTTTGAATCCTTAGGGACCGTGGGGTGTTGTTGAACAGAATAGGACCACGACGTATGATTTGAAATTTTTTGTAAACATTATGTAATGTGTAAGAACTTGTTAAACATATGTCATGACATATTATACTTGTTGCTTGTGAAGTGTTATTTGTTGGCAATAACATGCTTAATTTTCTTTCAAGACCTATGTCTAGTGTGAAAAAGGGTATTAATTTTTTTGCTTGGACTTGCAGACTTATGCCACCGAGGAGAGCTCCTCCAAGACATTTACCACCTCGGCGTGGTAGGACTAGAGCTACTGCTCCTGCACGCAGTGCAGCAGAGGAGGCCATTACTGCTGCACATGCCCTAGCAGATGAGGTAGAGCAGGCTATTGGTGCTAGGGATATGGCGATGATCATATAAAAGTGCTTTCTTACCATGCAAGAGGCTAGGACTGCTAGTGTCGAGACTAAAGAGACCTTTGCGATGAAGATGTTCCAGAGGATGAGACCTCTTACTTTTTGGTAACAGCCCGATCCTTTAGTGGCCGAGGACTGGCTAGAGCAGATCACGAAAATCTTAGACACACAAGGGATCACTGAGCCACACCTGAAGGTTAGGTGTGTTACTTTCCAATTCACTGAGCTAGCCAACCAGGGGTGGAAAGGAGCTGCAACGAGGATGGACAAATTTGGAGAGGGGTGGAGTGCGTTCGTGGCCATGTTTAATGACCACTACTTTTTCGATGTGGAACAGATCGGGTATATGGATGAGTTCGTGGCACTTCTTCAGTTGAACATGACAATGACTCAATATGAGTCTCATTTTACAGCACTAGGGAGGTTCGCCACATACATTACTGGTAGTGAGTGGTCGATGACTCTCTATTTTGTTAGGGGGTTGAGGACCACTATTAAAGACAGACTGTCTAGTCACATTATCGATACTTCTGATGAGGTGGTGACTAGGGCTATAAGGGTCGAGAGGGAAATGGCTGACCTCAGGGGGATTAGAGAGTCTAAGGCACAGAGTAAGGCAATTCCGGCACCAACTTCTACACCTGCCTTGACTTACACTAGCAGGAGACCACAGAAGAAGTACCGGGCTAGTACTTCTTCCACAAAGACATCACAGAGACCTGTCTAGTTTTTAACCCCTTAGCCTACCGTGTCTACTGCTTTTTGAGGGGGAGCATCCCAGAGACCCTCTACTTGTTTTCAGTGTGGACAGCCTGGCCAATTACCCCTAGAGAGACCCCAGTCAGAGACAAGGAGCTGGCCCGAGTCAAGGATCATTTCCACCTCCAGTACAGAGTCAAGGGTGGAGACATCCTCCATTTTGTTTTACTTTCCATCAGATGGGCCATGTGAGGGCCAACTATCCTTAGGGGCAGACTTCTTAGGGCTTAGAGATAACAGTATTATCAGCCCATCTAGTCAACTTTGCCACAGCCACAATCTCAGTCACAGTTAGGTTATAGACTTCTAACACCACAGTTTCAGCCTGCACCTTTAGCATAAAGTGTTAGACCTCCCAAATAGAGGGGTGGGGGTCAGTAGGGACAAAGAGGAGGTGGTAGACAGAGTCAGACCACACAAGGTCGAGCTTATGCAGTGGTCGCACCTGAGGCATCTACTTCTGGACCTTCAATGGTTTGAGAAACATTCCTTGTATTTAGTTCATAGGCCATCGTGCTTATAGATTCTGGTGCATCCCATTCATTCATGTCTACTATATTTGCCATGATATTGGGGTTAGAGATAAACTGGCTAAATCCACCATTGTATGTTGACACACTAGTTGGGGGTAGTGTGAGACTGATGAGGATCTGTAGAGATTGCTCGATAGAGATTGTTGATTACATATTTTCTTTTGACTTCATTCTCTTTGATATGTCTAGCTTTGATATTATATTGGGGATAGATTGGTTGTTTACTTTCCGGGCGAGTATAGACTGCTACAGGGGGAGAGTGATAGTGTGTACTCCTAAGGGAGATAGTTTTTATTTCACGGAGGATCGTAGAGATTTCGTAATGCCACCCTTGTATGACTCGAGGAGTTGGAGAGGCCATAGCTACTTGTTGACTAGTTTGATAGCAGATAGGAGTAGAATTATAGAGAGATTATTACTGCCAATAGCGGATGAGTTCCTAGATGTCTTTCCAAATGACTTGACTAGTCTACTGCCGAGGCGGGAGATAGAGTTCATGATAGAGCTTATCCCATGCACTATACATATTTTCGTTCCACCTTACCGTATGGCTCCAGTTGAGTTGAGGGAGTTGAAGGAGCAGTTGATTGATTTGTAGGATAAGGGCTTTATTCGTCCTAGTACTTCGCTGTGGGGTGCTTCGACATTGTTCCCGAAGAAGAAGAATAGGACATTACATTGTGTGTGGATTATAAGAGGCTAAACGGGGTCACTATTAAGAATAAGTACCTATTACCGAGGATAGATGACTTGTTTGATCAGCTCAAGGGTTTGAGATGCTTCTCGAAGATCGATCTTTGATCGGGGTATGATCAGTTGAGCGTAGGGGAGGAAGATGTGGCGAAGATAGCTTTTCGCACTCGTTATGGCCATTATGAGTTTATAGTTATGCCATTCGGTGTAACGATTGCCCCGGCGGCATTCATAGACTTGATGCATCGCATCTTTAGTCCTTATTTAGATCAGTTTGTCGTGGTTTTTGTTGATGACATTCTGATCTACTCATATTCTGAGGAGGAACATGCTTTCCACTTATGGACTGTATTACAGATTTTGAGGGAGCATCGTCTGTTTGCTAAGTTTTCGAAGTGTGAGTTTTAGCTTTAAGAGGTGCAGTTTTTGGGCTATGTTGTATCAGGTAGTGGGGTATCCGTGGATCCTTCTAAGATTGACTCTGTTATGAGTTGGGAAAGGCCAAAGAATGTGTTTGAGATCCAGAGTTTCTTAGGATTGGCAGGATACTACCGTTGATTCGTAGAGGGATTTTCTCATCTTGTTGCGCCGATGATTTGTCTGACGCGCAAGGGCATTAGATTCGAGTGGAGTGATGACTGTGAGCTATTATTTTAGAAGCTGAAGAGAAGGCTGACTTCAACACTTATTCTGAGGGAGGTATTAGCTATACAGTCTATTGCAATGCGTCGTGAAAAAGACTAGGTTGTGTATTGATGCAGGGGGATAGGGTGGTAGCTTATGGTTCTCGTCAGTTGAAGAACCATGAGTATAGCTATCCTACACATGATTTGGAGTTAGCGATCATCATCTTTGCACTTAAAAGTTGGTGACATTACTTATACCGGGAGAGGTTCGAGGTGTTCTCAGATCACAAGAGCCTCAGACACATTTTCACGTAGAAGGACTTGAACCTTCGGCAGAGGAGATGGATGGAGTATATGGAGGACTATGACTTTGACCTTTAATACCATCTTGGGAAGGACAATGTCGTAGCAGATGCACTTAATAGGAGACCAATAAGCACTATTGCTAGCATTGCTATTAAGGAGTGGGAGATGATAGGAGATATTGGCGAGTTTGACTTGGACTTTGTCGAGTAAGAGGGACACGCCACATTATTCAGTTTGTGTGCACATCCTACGCTGTTGAGCAGGCTTATTGAGGCACAGTTATAAGATATAGAGGTAGAGCAGATTCGAGCATGAGTTGTTAGTATCGAGGAATTTAAAGGATGGACAGTTCATTCTAACCTTAGCCTGAGGTATATGGGTAGAGTCTTTGTTCTAGAGTCTCTTAGGACTGATGTTCTTCGATATTTCCATCATTCACGTCTAACAGTGCACCTAGGGGGCACTAAGATGTACCATAATTTATGCTACCAGTATTAGTGGATAGGGATGAAGAGAGATGTCGTACAGTTTGTATCAAGATGTGTCACATGAGCAGGTTAAGGGCGAGCACCAGAGACTTGGGGGTTTGTTATGGCCATTACTAGTGGTCGAGTGGAAGTAGGAGTTTAATACTATGGATTTTGTGATGAATCTTTCGAGGTCACGATGTAGTTTGGGTTATTATTAACAGGTTGATGAAGTTCGCACATTTCCTACCAATTAGAGTGACTAATTCAGTGGATGTTCTTTATAGATTGTATATCTGAGAGATAGTATGATTACATGGGATTCCTGTTTCCATTGTTTCAAACCGAGATCCATGTTTCACTGCACGCTTTTGGCAGAGTCTTTAGACAGCCTTGGGGACTCAACTACTATTTAGTACTACTTTTCATCCTCAGACTAACGATCAGTCAAAGCGTACTATCCAGATACTTGAAGATATGCTTAGGGTGTGTGTTATGGATTTCAGGGGTAGTTGGGAGGATTATCTTACTCTAGTAAAGTTTGCCTACAACAATAACTATCAGTCTAGTATCGAGATGGCACCTTTCGAGACGTTGTATGACAGACTGTGTTGTTCACCGATATGTTGGACCGAGGTAGAGGAGACGACTACTTTGGGGCTTGACATAATCCGTGAGACAACATAGAAGATACATATGATTTGACAGCATCTGTTGACAGCAGAGCTCCACTAGAAGAGTTATGTAGATAGGAGGCGACGACTTCTGTCATTTGATCTTAGGAGACATGTATTCCTCAAGGTAGCACCACGACGGTGATTTATGAGATTTGGACGTAGCGAGAAGCTATTGCCACGTTTTATAGGGCCATTTGAGATCCTTGAGGGGGTTGGTGAGGTGGCCTATTGGTTGGCACTACCGCCACAGTTATCTAGGGTTTATGATGTCTTTCATGTATCGATGTTGAAAAAGTATGAGTCTGACCCTTCACATGTGCTTGATTGGGTCGATCTTCAAGTGGAGGGTGGTGTTTCTTAGGTATCTAGAGTTGTTTGTCTATAGAGGTATATTTCTAAATTTTGGGACAAAATTTCTTTAAGGGGGGAAGAATGTAAATACCTAAAAAATTAGAGTAAATTTTTTGTTTTGCCGGTAGGACATTATTCATGTATTATTTGTCGGTGGGGCATTGTACATGCATCATTTAGACATAAATTATGTTTGGAAGCATAATTTGAGTAATCCATAAAAGGGATATATGCATAGAATGTTAAAAATACACTTTCTATGAGAATTTGAGCAAAATCGGAGATAGAGCAAATATCGATTTAAGGTGTTTCGGTATAGGCTATAGTGTAACGGGGTCCCACGGCTCATTAGGGGCACAAGGGTCTTTTCGTACCTCGAAACCTTTAGTATAAATAGACCACTTAAGATCTAAAAATATCACAAATTGGCTGAAGAAAGTGTAGAATCTCTAGTTTGGGGAGTGGCCATGAAGAAAACCTAGGTTTTTCAACTTTCTACCTTCCAAAACACATCTCTAACCTCGTAATCTCTCAAGGCTTCCTTCTAGGAAGTTGTTCCCCACCACAAGAGCTACAATCCAACCAATTGGTTTGACTTTGAAATGAGCACAACTCCCTAGGATTAAGAAAAACCCTTCTAGGTATGATATTTTTCTAAATAAAGACTAGAGTTAAGTTTATTGGTGTTTTTATAAGTTGGTTTTATGACTTACATGCTTACTTTATGTTAGAAAATCACTTAACATATAGTTGATTTGAAAACCTAGGGTTGGTACTTTATGTATTAGTTGAGAATTTGGTAAAGTTGTGAACATGTAACATGAATATATGTATAATTGACTGTATTATAGCCTATGTTTATGTAGACGAAGTCTTATAGTTTGAAAGTTATGGTTTACTTAACCTAGGATGCATGATTTAAGGCACATCTCATGTGTTTGATAAAATGCCTCATAGAAATTACATGGTAAAGTAAGGCATATTGGCATATTGTGAATCTTTGAAAATATGGAGTGTGTTAAGCACTTTGGTGCTATGCATTATGAGGGTGTAGATTCTGCGGTAGAAAACCCAAAATGTGGCCAAAATGAGTGGTACTTGCATACCTATGCGAGAAGACTGTGAAGCGAGACATGTGTTGGGCATAGAATTGCATGTGTATGTCATGCATATTGTCATTACATTACATTAGTAAATTAGAGGGTTTATAGCTCACAAATGTTCACTTTGTACATGCCATAACTTAGCTTTATTCTTTATTTAGCATTGTATCATACAAGTTATCGTGCTTACCCTACATGGGATTACATTTTTCAGATGAGACTCCCGGAACATGAGACTTGATGAAGTTTTGGAGCATGGAGGGGAAAATAGACTTTGAAGTGCATTTGGCCTAAGGGCTATATTCTATATGTAGGGGCATAAGCCCCAAGAAGTTTATTTCATGTTTAAAGTTTAGACTTTGTGTAAATTATAAACTTGATTTTATGTTGGATTGTATGGAATTATATATTGAATATGAATGTGGAGTATGGAGCTCCAAGTAGTTATTTTGTTTTTGAAATATGATTGTGAATATTGAAAATATAGAATTGTGCAAATAAATGTTCTATTAGGTGTTGTTGTTGGTGTTGAGGAGGACGAAGAGGAGGAATGGGATGAGGAAAAAGGTCAATAAACAAAAGAGACTGGTGAAATTTTTCAAGAATAACAACTAGGTTGAGTGGAATGGGAGAGTATGCCTATATTTTCTAAGTAAAGAATCAAATGAAGTAAGAGGAAAAAGAAAGGTAAAAAAATAAAAATAGGGGAATAGGAGGAGACTTGGGGCAAATTAGTCAAAAATTACTTAAGGTAAAAAAGAAAAAAGAAAAAAAGAGAGAGGATAAAATGGTTATTTTACATGTTATAGGGTCCCACACTAAGTTTGGTGATAAAATAAATAAAAATGGATACAAAAAAATGTCACAACCAAGATTTTAGGCCAAGGTTAGAAATTCGGATACTGTAGCAAAATGGCTACTATAATTACGGCAGCATGAGGGGCAGGAGGCCAACATACCAACCAGTAGGCAGCCTAGCCCTGCGCGCACGCACTGGCCGCCTAGGCCTTGCTGCCGCACTCCCACACGCCGGATGCCGCTTGCGTTCGCGCGTGCTCATGTCTGCGCCGCACGCCTAATTTGACTAGTATTTGGAACTCATCTTGGGTGAGTCTAGTTAGCATTTTTCATTCTTAATTTTGAAAAACATGAAGAAATTAATATGTAATCAATTAAATCCACTCAATTGTATTTTATTAATTCTTTTTAGGTCATTTTCAATTATTTCCTAGGTTTTGAAAATTTGGCAACTTATGCAAAAAAAAAAGGGACCGCGTGATGAAAACGGCCCATTCTAGGGCTTTAAGTGCTCAAATGGACTAAAAATGGTCAGGCCACCACAAAACCACTTCACACACCTCAAAAATAATAATATTCATGTGCAAAAACTTACGGAACACAATTTAGATACATGATTGACAAATTAGGCACAAAAAAAAGACTCAAGTGACAAAACGGCCCATTTTGGGGGCTTTGAGTGCTCAAATGGGCCAGAAACGGTCAAAACACCACAAAAATACTTTACACACCTTAAAACTAATAAAATTCATATGCCAAAACTTACAAAACACAATCCGGATACCCAGTTTGCAACTTATGCAAAAAAAAAAAGACTCAAGTGTACGACCCATTTTGGGGGGCTTTGAGAGCCACAAAAGCCCAAAAATGGTCAAACCACCACCAAACTACTTCACACACCTTATAACTAATAAGCTAAATGCACACAAACTTACAAAACATAATTTGGACACTTGGTTTGCAACTTATGCTAAAAAAAGTGACTTAACTATCGAAAATGACCTATTTTGGGACTTTCAGCGCCCAAAATGCCCAAAAATGATCAAATCACTACCAAACCACTTCACACACCTCAGAACTAATAAACTAAACAAACTTATGAAACATAATTCGGAGTTTCAATTTGCAACTTAAACAAAAAAAAAAAAAGACTCAAAGTGTCAAAAATAGTCCATTTTGGGACTTTGAGCACCTAAATGGGCCGAAAATGGTCAAACCACCACCAAACCACTTCACACACCAAAAAAATAATAAATTACAGGAGCACAAACCAATGGAACACAATTCGGATACACGGTTGGAAACTTATGCAACAAAAGGACTCAAAGGTAAAAAATGGTCTATTTTAGGGCTTTGAGTGCCCAAATAGGCGAGAAACGGTCAAACCACCACCAAACCACTTCACACACCTCAAAACTAACAAAAGGAAGGTGAAGAAACTTATGGAACACAATTCAAAAACCTAGTTTTCAACTTATGCAAAAAAAAAAAAAAAAAAAAAGACTTAAGTGTCCAAAACAAGCCATTTTTGAAACTTTGAGAGCCCTAAATGCCCAACAATTGTCAAAACATGACCGAACTGTTTCACACACCTCAAAACTAATAAAATACACATGCAAAAACTTACAAAACATAATCTGGTTACCCAGTTTGCAACTTAAGCACAAAAAAAAGGCACTCAACTATAAAAAATGGCCCATTTTGGGACTTTGAGCGCCCAACATTCCTGAAAATGGTCAAACCACTACCAAAACACTTCACACACCTCAAAAAATTTTTTTTTACAAACTTACAAAAACAATTCAGATAGCCGGGTTGCAACATATGCAATAAAAAAGGCTTTAGCGTTGAAAACAGCCCATTTTAGGGCTTTGAGCACCCAAATGGCCAAAAATGGTCGAACCATCACCAAAACACTTCACACGCCTCAAAACTAATAAAATTCACATGCCAAAATTTATGGAATACAATTCGGATATCAAGTCTACAACTTATGCAAAAAAGAAAAGGACGAAAATGTCAAAAATAGCCCATTTTGGGGCTTTGAGCACTCAAATGGGCCGAAAATGGTCAAACCACTTCACACACCTCAAAACTAATAAAATACACATGAAAACATTTATGGAACATAATTCGAATATCAGGTTTGCAACGTATGCAAAACAAATGGACTTAAGTGTCAAAAATGACCCATTTTGGGGCTTTGAGTGCCCAAAGGAGCTTAAAATAGTCAAACCACCACCGAACAACTTCACACACTTCAAAAATTATACAATGTGCATGTAAAAACTTACAAAACACAATTCAGATACCCGAATTTCATGTTATGTACAAAAAAGGACTTAAGTGTCAAAAAGGCCCATTTTGGAGCTTTGAGCCCCCAAAATGCCCAGAAACGGTCAAAACACTACCAAATGCTTTATACACCTCACAACTAATAAAATAAACGTGAAAAACTTATGAAACATAATTTGAATACCTGGTTTTCAACTTGTGCAAAAAAAAAAAGGACTTAAGTGTCAAAAACGGCCCATTTTGGGGTTTTGAGTGCCCAAAAATGGTCAAACCACCACGAAATAACTTCACACACCTAAAAAAAATAAAATACATGTGCACAAACTTACAAAACACAATTCAAATTCTCAGTTTGCAACTTATGCCAAAAAAAAAGGAAGTAAGAGTCGTAAATGACCCATTTTGGGGCTTTGAGCGCCCAAATAGGCCAGAAATGGTCAAACCACCAACCAACTACTTTACACACCACAAGAATAATAAAATTCACGTGTAAAACTTACAGAACACAATGTAGATACCCAGATTGCAACTTATGAAAAAAAAATAGGGTTAATGTATCGAAAACAACCCATTTTGGGGCTTTGAGCGCCTAAATGGGCCAGAAACAGTCAAACCACCACTAAACCAATTCACACATCTCACAACTAATAAAATACACGTGTACAAAAAATACAAAATACAATTTTGTCACCCGATTTACAACTTATCCAACAATTAGTCTTTTGTCAATTAAATTTAAGTAGTAAAATATGTAATTTCATATTTTTTCATAATAATTTTTTATTCACTGCTAATAATTGTTTAATCTTTATTTTAGATTGCTGGATTCATGTGTCGCCATGGAAGTGCATCTGGTTGGGGGTGGTAGCTTTTTTTTTTTTTTTTTGAGACAATCTATATTTGATACAATTGTACTTGTATAATATTGAAATTAAATTTTATTATATTTATGAGATAATTTATTTAATTTATGGCACCATTTTTATAAAATTAATTAATTTGTTCTAAAATTTTAATAGAATTAAAATTTCTAACAGTGAATTCCGGTATACAATTCTTATTTTGATAATCGGTTAATGATAATGATTAGGCCTGGCAAAACGGGCGGGATGGGCGGATTTGGGCGGGTTGTAAACGGGTCGGGTCGTAAATGGGTTGAACCCATACTTGACCCGAATTGATTATATATCTATCAGAACAATTGAAGAATTTCATTAGTAAATAATTGATTACATTGGAGTTGGAAAAAGTAATTTTTAACAATATAGGAAACAAATGTAGATATATATATATATATATATGTTTATTGCTATAGATATATTATTGTGATAGTCATATAAAGAATTGGTCTCGCATGATGGCTTTGGAATTGTTTATATGCTTTCCTAACATTCTAAAAGTCATCAATTAGAAGAAATGCTGTTGTCGTCTAAATAGCCATTTAACACAAATGATGGGACTAAAAAGCTAGCAAAAACATGGAACTCAATATTTTAACTAGAGAAGGGGACAAAGTGATTGCAATCAATATGGATGTCTACTGCTACTAACATTAAAGAGAGTGCAAGAAGTTGAAGTTCATGTACTTTGCTTTAGATTACCCTTTAGACTATGGATCAAGCAACTTGTGATAGAGAAACTAGGCTAATGAATTAATTGGCATAATATTCAATACAATGCAGTTAAGATCATCCAACAATGCTACAAAGTTCTCCAGATAAGTGTTGGTTCAAGCAACTTGGGATATATATATATATATGTATATATATTATATATGTATATATATATATACATATATATATATATAAAACTGGGGATAATAATACTGATTTTTTTTTTGTGATATTTAATAATTAAAAGGATTTTCTCAACAATTTTTTATATATGTGGGGATGTTGAATTACATTCTCTAAATATTAATTTTGTTTTATAATCTATTGTATATGTTTTAGTATTTTATTCTTTTTCAAATAGAGATATAAATATATATATATATATATTCTTATACTATTTGATTATTTTTCATTCTCAACCCGTCAAACATCCATATTCAACCCGTATTGATCCGCTAAATTGACGAGTTCTTTATTACCTAACCCGTTTATGACCCGCTAACTAAATGGGCGGGTTTGGGCGGGTTGAAAGTGAGCGGGTTGATGGATTTGGACAACATTTGCCACCTCTAATAATGATAATGATAAAGATAAATATTCTAGTGTAGAAGATCGTAGAAGACTAAATATATGATTTTAATAATAATAAAAGTTTGTTGGTCGGTCTAGGGTATTTTTGTCATTATAATAAAAAAATAAAACAAAAAAATATTCGTAATTTTATATATAATAATAATAATACATGTACTGATATATATATATATATATATATATAGAAATTGTTGTACCCACTTGAGGATGGTGCCTCCATTTCGAGAAATTATTCTATAACCGTCAAACTCATGCGACATTCATTAAGCGAATCTTCTTAATGAGCCTAAGGAGATAGGAGCAGGGCTATAATCCCCATTTTACGTATAGGGATTCTACCATTCACAATGAGTTCCAAAAACCTCATAAATAGTCTCATGGAATAATTATGCCTCCATTTCACATCTATAAGGTTCATTTTTAGAGTTACTCTCATGTTGTTTTGGACACTAACAACTTGTTTTCGGTTTTTCAGAAAGTCTCCTGATTTGTCAGCTTGAAATAATTATTGTGATTGCCAAAAACTATCTCTATTTTTTATAAATTTATTTTCTTAGTTGTTCATGTTAATTCACATAAGATATATATATATATATATATATGCAGATTGTTTAATAAAAAAATTAATTAATTTTAATTGGCTTACTAATTGTTGGTGATGATCTAATCATTATAGAATCTCTCATGTAATTTGATTATTTGAATTGTTAATAATCATTATTTTAATAGACCGAACAACAATATCTACTAAGATAAATTGCCTCAAATTAAGTCTGGTACGTATATTTGTAATATTTTTCAAAAATTTAAAAAATAATTAATATTTAATTTTGGAAGAAAAATGAAGGTCAGAGTTTAGTTTAGCTTTGTGTGAAAATGAATTCCACTTTTGTATGATTGGATAAACTCCGAATACTAGCTAAGGCAAGGTGGAATTAATGTTTTGAAAAATAAACCTTTTACAATTAAAATAAAGTTCAATATATAAAGAAAAAATAAAGCTACCCTTCTTCCATGTTTTCTTCTCTCTCACACACAGATATACACACACAAACCCCATCAAATTACAGTAAAGCAAATTATGGAGGAGAAAATGTTATCATAAGAGACAATAATGCAACGCACAAAATGTTATTGCCACTTTTTTTTAATGTTGAATTTTTGTAATTAATTAAACAATAATTAATATCTTTACTTTCACATAATTATATAAAAAGTAATTTCGAAAGAAAATAGAAGGTTTTGAATAATTGTTTGCATGTGACTTGGTCGAAAAATCAAATTCCAATGCCACCACCCGCACGGAGAAGGGGAGTGAGGGGTTTCTTGTTTCAAAGCCCCTCCAAAGTGAGAACTTATTTGGTAATATCATAATTTTACGTTAATATTTAATGTAACATGGTGTTGTCTCACAAATTTGGTTAAATTTTTAAAATTATATAATAAATAATTTTTTTTATAAATTTAAAAGAATTTAAAAAATTTACGAGACATTGTTATGTCACATTTAATAGTGACATAAAATAACAGTCGAACTAGATATTCACTCCTCTTATTTTAATTTCAAGATAGAATTATGCATTTATTTACCCCATAAAGTATAATTTCTCTCTCTCTCTCTCTCTCTTCTCATTTTAGTGTGTCAACTACAGACCACCCTTCACTTATTAACATCACATTAAGATGAACTTCAAATGTTTTAGACAGTACAAAACATGATTAATGGATTTATACGCGTTAATATCTCAAAAGTGAACAATCACTCGGCAAGCAAGAGAACAAATTCTCTAAATTTGAAAATATGAATGTTCTTAATAAAATCTAAATGATTAAAATATAGAAAAAAAATACTAAAAAGTTCTTAAAATAATTTTTTACAATTCAAAAAATCCATGATATATTTTTTCTATCAAAAAGATCCAAAAAAGAAACTTTTAATATAAAATGTTATAATTTTTTGGGATTGAAAAACTTATTTTATATATTTTTTTGGTATTGTTTTTTTAAAATGTATCTTGAAGATCATTTTAGTATAATCAGTAATATTTTTTAATGGTATTAAGATAGAAGTTAACAATTGAACTTTTTTGGATTAAAAGTTCTTTTTTTGGGCTTTTTAGATAGAAAAAGTATATTATGAATTTTTTGGATTGAAAACTTTATTTTAGGGACTTTTTGGTATTTTTTCCTAAAATATATTACATGATATTTATAAAGATAAGAAATTAATATTTTGACTAAGAAACCACAACTCCTAATGAGACTAGATAAACTCGGATAAAATCAAAATTGAGATTTTTTTTTTTCAATTGAGCCCAAAATTGAAAACTGGATAAGAAAAGAAAACAATAAAAGCAAGAAATACAATGAAAATCTACTTTTCAAAAATTGTAAAAACTTCCAGTATAATGACTAAATGTGTATATTTGGCCATGGGTCACTGCCAAAGGCTATAATTTTTTGGTCATCTTAAATCAATATGGTAGTTTCGAGTATAGAAAATTCGAGGTGATTAGTTTCAAAACGCATTTTGGAAACGTTTTCAACCAATTTCATAAGGCAATTTGGATTCAATTTGTACATTTTACTCTTCCAGTCTCGCATGAATTCTTCTACCACTAATTCTACATCAATTTTCAAATAGTAATACTTTTTTTTTATGGATCGGTCAGAGGTATTCTGGGCCAGCTTACGCACACCAAACTAAGTTCTCCTTCCTGTGACAGACAAGCTTATCCTTTAAGCTCTAATTATCAACAAGTAGTGTAGAAGGGATAGATTTTATCATCAACATCTTTAACGCTCAGCCATACCCCCGAGTAGTAGTTTTCAAATAGTAATACTGATAACTTATGTTAAAAACAGACTCAAAATTTCATCCAACTTCCAATAATAATTGAATACAAGTATAATAAATATTTAATTTATATATATTTCAATACTAATACAATTTAAAAATAAATTATTAAATAATTTCAAATAAATCAAAAACCATAACATATGATAATAATTTTCAAATAAACAATAAATCTTGAGATCAGGCCTTCCAAATGAATAAATAACCATTGTATAGCCGTTTTCAATTTTTGAAACAAATTTGAGTTTGATAAATAATTTTTGATAATTTCACAAGTCATTCTAGAATGAAATAAGGAATTGTAATATGATAATATCAAATCTCATTAACAGCTTTGGATATAATAATTATATACATATAGAAAAACCACTTTAGTAGGATAAGTAATACTCATTTGACCCAATTGTTTGTTATCCTTCTTCTTTACTGGAACCTACATGCAGATATCGATTATATTAAACTCACATCTTATTGTATTGAGATCTTAATTAATCACCTCTCATTCCTATGGCCTAATTTGAGTGATTCTAAGTCCTTGTGAATTTCCTTGCACTCTTACTCGAACAATTGATGTAATGATCTTAACCTAAACTACATTTAGTTGAGGTCTTTTCTTCTGCCAAATTTGGGTTCAGAACATTTAAAAAAAACTTGGTCATTGTTGTAATTTATTTAGTCCATAGGAACTTGTTAGGACTATTCGTCACAAGTATTTGGCTAATTTGTAAGACAAAAATGTCATTGAGTTGTAATGTTGACCAAGTTATTGAGTGTAGAGTCCTTAACTCTTGTGATCATTAAAGAACGTATTTGGTTCTAGTTAAAAGTTGTCTTATTTCTGCATGACTCTCATATACTTATATGGCGAAACATTGGTAAGCTCTTGCTAAGTTTGGATTGGATCTATCTCACACACACACACTATCATGCATTAAGTTTAATTTACTATTTTAATATGTGAAAGTGTATAGTGTAATGGTTCTATGAATAATAATAGCTCACTTAACTATGCCTACTACTGAAAGATTGTTTAAGTGGGTTATTATATGTCATTGATCTAAAACTGAAAATTTTTAGGTTTTTCACAATATTTGTTTGAACGAATCATGAGTTCGTTTGCACCAATCATAAATTCATTCGCACGAATATTCCAGGGAGTTCGTCATATATACTAACGAAATACTCATTTGATCTTTCAATCGAAGGAATTTTTTAGAAACTCATTCATGGGACATTCGTTCGAACGAATGATCCAACGAATTTTTCAATTCACATTCGTTCGATAGTTCATTCGAACGAATTGAGGTTCGTATGAACGAACACCCAATTCATGGGAACAAATGTTACGCATAACAATTTTGTAGTTCAATTTAAACAGTGTAATTTCCTTTACAAAACCTATCATATATAAGGATTTGATCCCTAGTTCGTGGGGGACTTTTGGCTGCTATCAAAAAGAGTTTCTAGACTATCCAAAAGTATTTTTTTTCATATGCATATTGCACACATAGATCAAATCCTTGAAGAAAGAACCTGAATTCCATCTTCTACATTGTGCATTGAGTACAAGCTTGTTGATTTCATATTTGTGCAATTGGCAGAGTTCGAAGGTTGCGTGGAGTTTGCAATTGTGCTTGGATTGTCATTTGTGGTATTCGAAGCGACAGATACACTTGAAGGGTACTTGAGGATTTGAGTTTGAGAAGATTCAGATTATCAACAAGGCTTGAGGGACTAAGAATGAGTTGTAAAGAGTCCGTAATCATTGAACCTCTTTTAGTGGATTCATATTTGGGTTCGCATCCCGGGGTTTCCAAAGCAAATACAGTTGATCTGTGGTGGTTTTCTCGTCAACAAATTCGGTGCACTATCTCTATCTTTTTGCTATTGCTTTGTTTATTATTCCTGTAGTTTATTATTGCATGTCAATGAATTTGTTTACACCCATAGTAAGTGAATTTAAAGATAATTAAACAAATAAATTTTAATTGCTAGTCAGACCTATTCACCCCCTTCTAGATCTAATTTTTGACATCTAGACATAGATTGGACTCCTCAGGACTTAGTTGCAATTAGTTAGAATATATTAGATAATTTATGAGACCTGGTTTATTCAAACAGACTTTAAATTTGAAATCTTGAGATAGTCTTTCCTAGAATATTTTTAGTCATTTTCATGATTTCTCAAACTTATGGGTCATTATGTAATTAATTAAAATAAACAAATAATTTATGAAACTTAATTTTCTCAATTCGACCTCGAATTTGGACTCTGGGGCCTAAACTCTAAGATATGAATTTTCAGAATCTAATTTCAGATTTTATAATTGATTTTACAATTAGCATTGATTAATAACTAATTACCAAAAATTAATTAGTTCATAATTATTATCAACTTAGTTAATTAAACTTTCATTAAACATAATTTAAAATTCAGGAAATAGGAATAGGAAGTTCCTATTCTAGAATTTTTTTAACAGGATATCCTCCATTCTAGTTTTAATCTTTAATTTCAATTCTTTACCACATGTCCAAATAGCCGTTTCACATTCTAATTCAATTATTTTTAATTGACCTATTTTTGTTAAAAACCTAGCCTTATATGATAGGTCTTGGCCTACTTTTTAAAATCGACCCATTTGTTTTAAAAATCAAGTCCATCACATTTATTTCAATAAACTGACCCAATGTATTAATTAAGCCTAATCCATCATTCTCTAACACACTAGGTCATTGCATTTAATTAAACCTAGCCCATTTTTCAAATTTAGCTTAAAAAACTTAACCAAGCCTAGCCCTTTTTTTTAGGAGTAGTTCGGTCAAAGGTCCCGGAGAGAGATAAAAATTATCACCAGGTCCACTCCCAAATATATTAATCCATAAAATCGTTTAACTATTCAATGTCAAAAATATCCATCCCGTGAAATCTGAAACAACCCTAAAAAGTTTTTGCAAAACTTTAAAGTTCACTAACTTATAAAATATAGATCCGTTTTTAATAAAATTTAATTATTTTTAATCTAAAAATCAAGATCTATCAAGTAAAATCCATATTTAATATGAAATTTTGAAGGAAAGAAAAAACTCGATACAAAACTGTAAAATTTCATCCCAGCGAAACTATAAAATCTTACAGTTTCATAAAAATTGAAAAAAATTTCTATTGTTATAAGTTTTATTGAGCTTTTGAGCCACATAGTAGATGGTCATAAAAGACTTTGCAGTAGTGAAAATTTGTTAAAAAAAGTTAGTAATAGAAGCATGATGATTAAAAATTGACTATTTTTAAAACTGTAAAATTTTACAAAGACACCAAAACTTTAGAGTTAACGCACTATCAAACACGGCCTCCCACCTAAGGCTAGAAAGGGATTCCACAGTAAAAATATCTTACCAATCAAGTCCCAACAACAAATATCACAGGCATTTCAGGTTTTAAAACAGCCTCCTAAATGGATGACTCTCATTATCAAATTCTTGTTAGAATAATTGCTTCCTAAAGATAAAAATCAGGCCAGAAGGGTCCGAATTAAGGTAGCTTGGTATTTAATTCTCAAAAATAAACTCTACCAAAGGTCTTACACGCAACCCCTCATGTTGTCCTTAGCTCTAGAAAAGCTCAATATGTTCTAGTTGAAATACATGAGGAGATATATGGTAACCATAATGGTAGAAGAACCATTGCCCACCAAGCTCTGACCCAAGGCTACTATTGGCCTAGTATGTTGAGGCAAGCTAAAGATTATGTTCAGAAGTGTGACAAATGCCAACATTTTGCCTCCTACCAACACCAACCTCAACACGAGCTTATCCTTATGCTTCTTTGACCCTTCGCCCAATAGGGAATGGATATCGTGGGACCACTATCAAAAGCCCCTCAGAATAGGAGATTTCTACTAGTTGCTATAGACTACTTCTCAAAGTGGGTAGAAGCTGAACCCTTGACCAATATCACAGAGGTAAAGGTGAAGAACTTCACTTGAAAGAACATAGTATACAGATTTGGCATCTCCAAAGTGATTATTTCTGATAATGGGATACAATTCACAAGAATTGTATTTGGGAAATTCTATAAGGATCTTCACATTAGTCATCACTTCTCCTCTCTATGACACCCTTAGGCTAATAGGTAAGCTAAAGTCACTAACTGTACTATCTTAAAAGCCATAAAGAGAAAGTTAGAAGAGACTAAGGCGAAATAGGTTGAAGAGCTTCTTGGAGTCCTCTAGGCCTACCAAATTACTAAAAGAACTCCAACCGCTAAAACATTGTTCTCACTCGGATATGGAACTGAGGCGATCATTCTTGTTGAGATCGAAATGCCAACTCTCAAGACAGAGCTCTTTGATCAAGAAGTGAATAGTCAAAAGCTCATTGAAAATCTTGATCTTCTAGAAGAGAAATGTGAACAAGCACAACTCAAGACTAAAGCCTACCAATAGAGGATGGCCAAGTACTTCAACAAAGGGCTAAAACCTGTCAATTTCCAGCTTGGAGATCTCATCTTGAGAAAAGTGCTCCCGAACACTAAGGATCCTACTATGGGAAAAGTTTTCCCAAATTGGGAGGGACCCTACAAAGTAACCAAGATTGTAAGACCTATCACTTATTGGTTGGAAGACTTGGCTGGGAAGCCTGTACCCAGACCTTGTAACATTTTGCATTTACACAAGTATTATCAATAAAACTTCACAAAATTTATTTACTTCAGTGCTTGCCCATTTGCCACCAGACCCTTAAAAACCTTATGTTTTATAAGTGCTATAGGTTTGTATATCTACCATTATGGCATTGCCACCAGAATTTTGAAAAACCTTGTATTCCATTACAAATGTTATAGGTCTGTATACTATTGTGGCAGTGCCACTAGACCCCTAAAAATCTTGTATTTCGTTACAAGTGTTACAGGTTTGTATGCTATTTATTATTGTGACTTTGCCACTAGACCTCTAAAAACCTTGTATTTCGTTACAAGTGTTACAGGTTTGAATTATTTACTGTTATGGCATTGCCACACGTTTATTCATTATGAATGCTACTGATTTGAATATTATTAGTATTGCTTGGTTTGATTCGCACTTCTAATTGGTTAAAAAAGTTAGCGAAATCAACGTATTTGGACACAAGCTCTGAAACCAAGAAATAGACAATTTTATAAATCATTAAGAAAGTATATGAGAAGGGGCAAAAAAAAAAAAGGGAAAATACATGAAGTATCCTAACTGCTATTCTTCGGCAGGAGTTCCCATCAAGATCTGGGGTACTCGCCAGATCGATCTTGGGGAGATCCACTGAAAGTTCAGCCCCTCTGACACCCGCCTCATTGTCATCAGAGATTGAAACCTCGTCTACACCCGAGATGTCGAGGTCAAGATAGAGTTTTTGGATTTTCTTCTTGTACATCATGTACCTATGATTCGCGAACTCTCCCCCTATCCTTTGAATCTCTTCTCTGATGGCCCTCACTGTCTTCTTTTTAGCTACTTCTACACTGTCGATAAGTCTTTTTGTGGCAGCCGCATTAGAGTCTACCTTCTCTTTCTTCAAGCTAGAGTATTCCTCTCAGACTCCAAAATGAAGAAAGCATTAGCAGATTCCTTTAACTTCTCTTCAGAGGAAGAGGCGACAGATCTAGCAGTTCCCAATTGGAGATTCACCTCATCTAACCCATCCTAAAGCTTCTCAACCTGCTCAAACTCTTTCGGGCAATCCATGATGGCTGCCATTGCATGGGCTGCCTACAGAAGTAGAAACCAATAAGTTAGTATGAAGGTCTAAAGGGTAAAAAAAAAATTACAAGGCGATTAGATCAGGATGACCTACCCTCATATGGGACACTAGAAAGTCCCTAGCAATCCTCTTGGGCTTAAACCCATTAAACTAACCAGCAGCAGAACTCTAGGAGTCCTGATAGGCATTCTTTATGGCTGTTTCCCCCGTCTCTATCTTGGCCACCCCAAGAGGGACGGTGCCGAGCTTCCTTTTACCTTGGGGGATAAGACGTGTAGCCAGGACGACTAGAAAGGAAGCTCTCGATACGTAGGGGGCAGCACCAGTTCTTTAAAGATAGTATGCTCAGGCGAACTAGTTTCCCCAATCTCGGTTTGTTTCCTCTTTTGGGAAAGGGCCTAGTCAACGGGTGCGGACGTCTTCCTAGACTTTTTTTGTCCGGGTTTTTATCTTGAAATCACAGACTTCTTAAGAACCTCATACTTGTCCTTGGCGAGGTCAGCCTCCATAAAGTTTTGAAACGTAAAGATCTTGTCGTGAGGGACGTTCTGAAGGGTGTAAGAGTTTTCTGTACTTCTCTTGCTTTATGGAAGTGAAGACAGACCTTTTCCAGGCCTTTTTGTCTGCACAAAAAATCCAGAGCATGGTCACACAAACAAAAGATAAAAAATTGTCACATTGGCAAGATATATAAAGGTCAATGGGCTCACCCTTAAAACTGATATACCGAGAAAGGAAGCTGCTCCTGTTCTTGTAGTCCTCAAATTTCTAACCACCCTTGACAAAGAAGTACCACTTCTTCAATAGTTTATTGGAAGTGGGTATAGAAGGAAGGGGCTTGAATCTTTTGTCAAAAGACATGTAGTACATGCCTTCTGACTTCTGGTATTTCAAATCCATGTTATTCCTAATAAGGCTCAGATCTACCTCGACTTCATTTTAGTGTCCTAAGACTAAAAAGGCCATTAGTTGCCTCCAACTGTTGATATTCAGTTCTGTAGGGCAAATCTTAAACCAACAAAAGAACTCGCTCACTAAAGGGTAGAGTAGGAAATGTGCTCTAACCTCGAACCACTCGAGGTAGGCACAGATCTCCCCTTTGTCAATATTTGACAACCAATCTATGGTCCCTAGGATCCTACACGACACATTTGCAGGGAAGTTATAATTAACGGTGAGGGCATCTAACATGGTATGAGTCATGGAACTCTCACATTCCTCTCTCTCTTTTGAGGTTTACCTGATGTGACGACCTTTCTATTTATGGGCTCAAGATGTGCTTTAAGTAAAAGGACCCCAAAGCTATTATTAGAGGCATTTTCAGCGTCATCACCTACGATGAGGTCCGGTGCCTCCTAATTTTTGACCTCCATGGGCTCTCTCACTTCGTCTCTAGTGCTCGATCAAGTGTCAGGAGCAGTCATCTCTCTAAGTTTTAAATAAAAAAGGAAGGAAAATAAATTGAATATAGAAAAAGAATTTGAAGAAGTTTTTCAAAACTTTCAAACCTGACCGAAAACTAGGAAAGAAGTGGTCGAAGATAAGCTTCAAGTGCACCAAAAATCGCATTGAAGATTCCTTTTCTCTCAAAGATATGCTTGAAACTTTGAGATTGTGAAAGTCTCCCATTAGGAGATCATTCCCCTATTTATAGATCACCAAAAGGTGCATCATTAAAGGTGTCACATCCGATCGTCATCCCAAGATCAAAGCGGCGGTTGGAACGATAGTGGCCTCGGTTGTCCAACCGGTGACTGACGCAATGATGAGATATTAACTGCTCTATCAAACGATTGTCTTATCAGAATACGTAACAACACATTTACTAACAAGACACACATGACTCTTTAGAAACCCTAACCTCAGCTCTAAATTGGTCCCACAGAACTGAGGCTCGAGGGGAAGGGGGGAGGGAGTAGCTGATATACCATAATTTGACTATAATACTCGGAACATGACACATGTCTACAGGAAGTTCTTCAGTATACAGATCATAAGGGTGATTACCCGTCTGATCTATTAACATACATAATACAGAGGCAAGGCGTTCTGAGCTGGTCACCACCTTTTATGAGCTACCAACCTCAGAATAAAGAAACAAAGTTTTACATAGAAACTATTATCTATAGATATCTTCAAATCTCTACTTTCATGGCTCGTAATCCTACTCAACTTAAGAGATCTACAACTTATAAATAAGGTCATAAGGTACACTTTCAATTCATGTCCAATTCCTTTCTTGAATTATTGTCTTTATGTTTTTACTAACTTTGTCATCGGAGCGGCTACCACCAGAGTCTTCCTGGTGGTCCTTTAACCTCGAATTCTTGACAGACAGTATAAGAAAAGAAGCATTCAGACCAAAAAAGTGCAACATCACATACTACAATCAAGAATTAAACTCACGCCATCTGAGTGCAGAATGAGCACTTGTCACACTACTCGAATAAAACCTTGATCGTTATTCAGTTTATTCTTATTTACATTCTAATGTCCATACTAAAATTTTCATGCAACATGGTTGAAAAAATTCACAATAACAACCACCTGTTATGATATTTTCTTCGAAAAGATATGTGCAATATGAGAGTTTAGGACTGCCAACTTAATGCACATATTCTTTAGGCTCCAACTGGTTTCCAGATATAGTGGAGGAAAATGAAAAAGAAAAGAAAAATGTGATTTTCATTGTATTTTCTCTTTACTTTAAATAAAATTTAAAACTGAGAACTTTTCAGAAAAGATGAAAAGTTAGTAATAGATAAAGACAAAGGACATGTAAAATTATAAAATTTTCTTCTACTTCTCATGTTTGCTTTTTCTCTTAATTTTTAATGGTAACTAAACCCAAAAAAATAAAAAAAATAAATCTTCTTTTTTATTGAAACTGCAAATCAAACAGTAGATTAAGAGTTTTATCATGAATTATTTGATGTCTTCCAAAACTGTGTTTATCCAAGAGAAATTTTTTTTTTTTGAACAGCAAAAAGGGATAAAATTTTATTAATAAGAAGATCCCTAAAACAATACAATCACAGCAGCCATAAACAGTAGCATCATGACACAAATCTCAACATATCTCCCAGGTTGGCAAGGAACCCACTTAACAAAAGAAGAAAAATAACAAAGATCACCTACTACCAACTCATACCAGAGGAAACCAAATTAAAATCTGTGCAAAAACAAATCGCCAATCCCTCCTCTGATGTTCTTCAAACTATGCACAATATCAACTGAAGAGTAATCCTTGAAAATAGAATTTGCTTTTGCCCTTAAAGCAATCCTGGACTTGATTAGCTCAATCTTGTCAATCCAATCACAACTTTTGATTCAAAAATGCATTTTTTTCTCAATTTCCATAGAGACCATAAAATAAAGAAAGGCAGTGAATTCCATAGTATCTTATCAGCAGGGACAGAGCCAATGAAGGCAGGGATCAATTGCCCCCTCAACTTTTTTTATTTAAAATTTTTTTGTATTTGTTTAATAAATTTCAAACGTATTTCTTTAATTTTTATTTTGTCCCCCTAGATCAAACTTTTTCACAATTACTTTTCTTAAAGTTTCAGTATTACTATTTTTTGTTCATTATTTCAACAAGAGTTGTTGTGTGCAATTGAAGAGGATCCCACTTTTGTAACTATTCGATTAAACATATAAAAACTTAAAAGGCTAATACATCATTCATCTTATTTCAATGAGAAAAAAAACTTTTTGTGTCACAATTCTCATTCATTGTTGAGAGTTTAACCACAATTATAAAAGCTTCCTTGAACACATACACCAAGTCTAATGAGAGATTAATTGATAAATGATAGTTTGATTGTATATATTGACAAAGACATTTTTAATATCATTCAAAGACAATTGTAAATGTGTTTTACACGATACTTCTAACACACAGAAAAAATGTGAGTGGTTTTTTTTTTTTTTCTGAGATTTTATTGGAGGGAGGATGCAGTATATAAATTTTTTTTTCAGGGGATTTTTTTTGTATAACTTATAATTTTTTGTGAGTCTTTTTTTCGTTGGTCACTTGTCTAATTTCTAATATTCTATATATCAATGAATATAGTCATTGAACAAAAATATCATCAATCAATATTAAAATTTTAAAATTATAATCAAATATAAAAAGTAAAGTTTGCCTCCCTAAAATAAATTTTTAACTCCCTCCCGGCTTATCAGGCTAGTGAAAAGAACTCCCTGCCACGACTCCAAAAGACTTTCAGCAGAATCCGGCATGGATCATTGCATTCCCACCATTCAAGACAGCAGCCCAAACTTGCCATGATTTATGACAAAATAGAAGAAGATGATTAGAAGTTTCAGGGTCAGTGCCACAAAAACAACAGGTAGATTGGACATTCTCACTAAGAACTCCAACCAGGGTGGTTCATGACTGGGCTAATAAAAAGAGTCTCAAGCAGGGAAACGCGGGATGGACCCCTCAGATTCCCACAAGCCAGACAGTCACCATTTCCGCCCCAGAAACAAAATGGATATCTCCTGCCCCTTACATTACCTACGCCAGTCTAAGTCCAATTTCACAATTCAAACCATAAAATACTTGCATTGCTTCTCATTCACCCAAACTGTTCCAAGTAATTAAAAAGGAAGTACAACTTAAAAAGGGGGTGGGGCAAAACAACTATTTATAAACTAGTAACATAAAATATAATCCTTCTATAAATGTAATATAGCTAGGCAAGAAGAGAAAATTGTGATCATTGCTTGCGTTTTAGAAGGATGAATAATGCAATTCCAATGCCATCACAGGTGGAGAGAGGAGGACGTCCAGCAATTTTCTTAGCATATCGATCAAACAGTTCATCCAAAATCTCACTCCCAAAGTGTGTTTTGATAATTCCCTCCAAGCCTGCTCTGCATTCTTGCATGGTGAGTACTGAAATATTGTTTTGGTGCATTTCCTCCACCCTCGCAATGTCAAAACACCCAGTTTTTTCTATTAGTTTCTCCAACTCCTCTGATGATGGGCTATAAATGGGCAAGTTAAACGAGTCCAGTTTATCTTTGCTCAACAATCCCTACAAAATTAAAATAAAAGCACTTGGGACTATGACCAGGAACATGGCATGCATGACAAAATATACATATATACGCACATATGTGATGTGATTATATTTTTTGTGTGATAAAAAACTCATCAACTATTGTGAATAAAAAAGTTGAATTTTTATTTCTATAACATAACTGAAAACTAGCAAAGAAAAATGAAATTAGAATGAAGCATTGGATGTGGTTGTTTTTGCATACCTCATTTGTCATATCTACAAGGCAAGATTCTAGGGGCTGAAAATGAGGGCCAAGCGATGACTGTGCCGGAAGTGTCCCGTTCACTCGACCAGGAATTAGAAGTGCCATCAACCCTCCAGCAACAAGCTCTTGTGCTCGAGCACCTAGAAATTTTTCCATGTCCTCCGCGTACTGTGCTGAATAAGCCTCACCAACTTCCTTTGGAGCATTTGCATAAAGAATCCTCCCCTTATTGCAAGAAGGAGAGTTTAAGTCACAAACTTCTTGTGGCAGCTTAGAAAGCCATTGGAGTGCAAATGAAGAGAAGATAAAATTTATTGAGGCCTTTGGAAACAATCTGCCATAAAAGGAGCCTGGAACTGCAGCTGCAAAATATTTCCTATTTGGAGGAAGATTGATAAAGAGAGTGTTGAAATCATTTGAAACACGGTCATTGAAGAACACTTGAAATTCGAGCTGGCCCTGGGCTTGGTATTTGTGTTCTACAGCCTCTATTATGTTGTTCATTGCAATAAAAGTGTTGGGTCCGACTGAACAACCTAAATCTGCAATGCCAAATGTGTTGGAAGTAGGAGAGCCATGCACTATGTCAAGGTTCTCGCTCACTGCCCCAATAAGGATGGCTTTGGCACGATCAGCTGCTTCTTTCTACATCCAAAATATATATATATATATATATATATATATCAATAAGTTTGTTAACTATCTCTGAAAACAAACTCCTCTATCATCTAATTTTATTCAAATTTTAAATATTATTTAAAAATAACTTGTCAAATAATAAAAAGATTTAAAATTAAATCACCTGTATTTTCTAGAATCGGTTGTTTCTTTTTTCAAAACAAATCGTTAATAAACATCATTAAACAAGAAAGGTATAAAAGTTTTAATAAGATTTTTTTACAAATAATAATGGAAAATGTTCAAAAATATATTATCTTTTAAATTTTCCTTTCTTGTTATACTTCTCTCATATTTAAATTCATTAAATATTTCCTAGAAAACGTTCCACTATATTAAATTTTAAATAAATAATTTAAAAGGTATAAAAGTTAAATTAATATTTATTTATATTAATATATTAAATATAAAAAAAATAATGCACTATAATATTCACCTTAGGAATTTGGCACAATTTGAATTAAGCCGTCCTGTATAAAACTTACACTGTGGCTGTATTGAAAATAAAGCCCGTCCTTAACTTATACAAGCTCCTTTAGAATAAGTTTTCAATAATAATGCTACCCTAATTACTTAATTGAGGCAAACATGGCACATCCAGAATATAACTTTCCTGATACATATAAATGAAAAACCTAACTTTCCTTTTCTTTTCTTTTTTGGTCCAAAAAATTCTTTGACCTAATCAAAATTAATTTAGACCATTAATCTCAACTAGTACAAATTATGACAGGTTGAGGTAGAGGTGTAAGTTGCACTAACCGGTCGGCCCGGGCACGGTACATAACTGAGGTGGGCTGGGTCAAATACGACATGAGCTGGCACGACAATCTATTGGCACGATCCGGTTTATTTTCTATTTTATTGTTATTTATTATTAATTATTATGTAAAAATATTCAAGTAAAAAATTATAACAATTTTGAAAAAAAAAAAGTTAAACAAAATATTATAATAATAAAGTAAGAAATAATGATACTATATAATTGGACCAACAAAAAATAAAATATTTAATCATTTTTAAAATAAATAAACAAGTTTAAAAAAATCATGATCCATATTAATCATTAAAAAAAAAAAAAGAACAAAAAAAAAAAAACTAGCAAGCCCATATTAGGTAGTGTCAATGGGTTGTACTAGGCCTAAGGTTTCTTCAATAGACACGACACAATTGGTGGCACGGGCCGGCACGGCACAATGACACAAATGTACCAACAAAAACAGGTCAGGCTGGGCAAGGCCATTTGACACCTCTAGATAGGGTTGTCTCTATTTCGACAAAAATAGACAATTTTCATTTCTCTCACAAACAATAATGATATTGTCCCACCTTATAACCCACCCTCTCACAAGGATGGAGCCTACCATCCATGGGTCCCACCAATGGGTCTCACCCCTTGTGAGAGGGTGGGATACATGGTGAGACAATTAAAGTGTAACATTCATCTTTATTACTCTGACAAGTATGTGGGGACGACATGAATGGTAGTACAGGCCGGCACAACACGTGTAATAACCCGGAAATTTTTTTTTAAAATATAAAATTTTTTTTGGTTATTAAATTAAAATTTTTTTTTTATATATAATGTTATGGTTGTTATTATTATTATTATTATTATTATTATTGATATGGTGTGAATGTAATGTGTATAAGATTATGTGTTTATGTATATATGTGTAAGGTATGTGTGTATTAAACATGTGTGTGATACATGTGTGTGTGTATGATTATATGTATATACGTATACATATATATATATATATATATGAATCAGGTGTGTGCACTGTGATGTGGGTAAGTGTGTGTGTTAATATTATATATGTATATATAAATATATATATATATATATATATATTTATGTGAAGCAAAATGTCAATAGGCATTAAATGGAAAGCTGAACTAGGGAAGGAGGACAGGGAAAAATCAGAAAGTTTAAGTCAAGAAAGTGGCTGTGGCAGGTAGTTGCGTGAGGGAGTACATATGTATGTGTGTCTATACATCCGGGCCACTGGATTGGGAAGAAAGAGAGAGAGAGAGAGAGAGAGAGAGAGAGAGAGAGAGAGAGAGAGAGAGAGAGAGAGAGGGAGGGACTTTGGAGCTTGGAACCAAGGTGGAACAGAAGGGAGGAGGAGGTCGGTTTCAAACAGGTTGGTCTCCAAACTTTTGTTTTAATATTTTTTTTTTCTCTCTCTTTCCTTAGCAGTACATTTGGATTTGATCTTAGGACCATGTAGCTCACTCAAAGGGAAAATGGATGAAAGGAAAATCAGGAAAAATGGGTGAGAGGTGAGGGAATGAGACCCAGTTACAGGTCACGGTTTTGGGAAGGGGAGTTGATATTTTATGGGTAAAACTTGTTCTAAACAGTCGGAGATTGTTAAGGTGAGGTGCAGGAATTGATTAGAAAAGAAATAGAGTTAAAACCGTTGAAAAACAGACACCAAAAATGGAGAGAACCAGTCGGCCGGAGAGTCGGCCGTGGCGAGTTGGACCCTATATCCGTGAGGTTTTGGTAACTGAAATGAAGAAATAAGATTGGGAGAGGGATCCATAAGAAAAATGGAATAAAACTGTACTTGAAAAACACTGGAAGCCGACCGGAATTGGTCGCCGTCGCCGGAGATGGCGACGGAACCCTAGGGTTTTCTCCACCGGAAAACCGAAGGAGACGAGGGGCATTTGGGCCTGTTGCCATGGGCCTGGTTTGATTTCCTGGTTTGGGCTTGGTTTGCTTAAAAGAGTTTGGGCCAATTTGATTTTAAAAAGGACATTGGGCTTTCCAATTGGGCCACATGAGTTGGGTTGGGTAAGAGATACGGGCTGTTTGGCTGCAGGTTTAACAAATTGGATTGGACACAATTTGGGGATAGGGATATCTTATCCCAATTTTGGAAATTGCCCACTGTTTGGCTATCCAGATTTGGAATAGTCAAATCAGGAATTCTGATTTGACCCCTCATCTTTTGGAAATCCTAATCTGACCCAGAACTTGTGAGTAATTACAATCTGACCCCTTTGAATAAAATATTAATTTAATTTAATTTAATTAATTAATTAATTAATTTAATTTAATTAATTAAATATTCTAAAATAATCCGGAGTCCAAATGGGACAAGTCATTAGTGTATTTTGACTATCTCGGCCATTCTGAGGCCAATGGTGAGGTCCGTTTTACGAGACGGAGTCCCGAAAAATAAAAGACCCGTAGTAACATGTAAAATTACCAAAATGCCCCTGAATTGAAATACAGTCAAATGAACTCCGAATTTAGTAAACAAATAGTGAAACTTTATTATCTCGAACATTCCGGACTCAACTGTGAAGTCCGATTTGTGAAAAGAGGTCACGAAATGTAAGGACCCGTGTAAAGTGCAAAGTGACTGTTTTGCCCTTCTGAAACCAGGTGTCCGAATTCAGTTCTACGAAAACCTAAACTTATTTTCTTCGACGTCCCGGACTCAATAGTAGAGTCTAAATTAGCAAAATAGAAACTTATAAGATAAAGACATAAAATTTGATGAATAGAATAATTCAAGTGACAATTGAACTGAGTCTCATGTTATGATTTTAGGGACACGAAAAGGCAAAGAGAAGGTGATCT
Organism: Nyssa sinensis; assembly: GCA_008638375.1. Classification (NCBI taxonomy): domain Eukaryota; kingdom Viridiplantae; phylum Streptophyta; class Magnoliopsida; order Cornales; family Nyssaceae; genus Nyssa; species Nyssa sinensis. The sequence goes on from CM018035.1 coordinate 20,422,141, forward strand.
GACCTTCGGTGTTCTTACAGTCATTCCACTATACTACGAGTACACTCTCCCTGTTTGAGGTCGATTATCAGGTACGATATATTGTGCTAAGTAAGAAATAGAATTGAGATTAGGAATATTCGTTCTACTGCCTTGATTGTTCACACGTTGCCTGATTGTTCACATGCTTGTGTGCTTCATGCTATCTTGCTAAAGTTGGGTGATGATGTGGATCATGATTATGTGTATATCGCATGTGTTAGAGTAGTGTGTGAATTGTATGCTTTGAGAACTGTTGACATTATGAAATGTGCATTTGAAAGCACGCTTTATGTATGAATGAGATGCATCATTGAGATTACATTATGACATGATGGAATCAGAGCATCTTGGCATAGTATGATTCCCTGGGACATGACATGATATTGCATTTGGTACTCTAACCAGCGGGAGCGATCCGCGAAGGGACATGATATTGCATTTGGTACCCTAACCAGCGGGAGCGATCCGCTAAGGGACATGATATTACATTTGGTACCCTAACCAACGGGAGTGATCCGTGAAGGGACATGACATTACATTGTATTGCATTACATCACAAGAGTTGACATGGACATGGCATATATTGGACATGGTTGTGACATAGAGTAGTGTGGGTGTTTCATGGGCATTGTCACTACATTGTATGGATGATATGGATGGCACGTGGATTATTGCTATCGCATGGCATGGACGATTTGGAAAGTAGGTGGATTATTGTTATTACATTGCATGGATGATTTAGAATACATGCAGAGATAAGTACACACTAGCACATGCCACGCCTTAGATTATATTAATGAGTTGAATGACATGTAGATTATTGCTAGTATATTGTATGCATAATGTTGAATGCCATGTAGATATAACTGTACACTTGCACATGCCACGCCCTTAATTTTGTTTTTTGCATTAGCATTATATTGTACCAGCATGTTGAGCTGACCCCTTTAGTGGGGCAACATTTCAGATGACGTCCCAGCTGTACGAGACGGGGAGATGAGCTGATTAGGAACTATGTTAGGCCCAAGGGGTGCTTTTGATATTGTATAAGGGCATAAGCCCGAGATTGTATCTTATTTTGTATGTTGTGAACAAATGGACCAGACCTTGTCTATGTATCAGAATAGTGCACGGAATGTATGTAATTATATTTAATCGTCTTTATTTCCTTATTATTTTTATTTTCTTTTGTCTCGTTACTCGCGCCTCGGGTTCACTGGAATTCGGGGCGTGACAACACGTTACGGTGGCACAAATGGACCAACTAAAACTGGTTGGGCAGGGTTGTCCCAGCCTGTTTGACACCTCTAGTTGGAAGGGTCTCTATTTCAATAGAATAGATAATCTTCATTTCTTTCACAAGCAACAATGATATCCTCTCACCTTGTAACCTACCTGCTCACAAATGTGAGACCCACTATCCACAGACTCCATCAATGAGTCTCACCCCTTGTGAAAGAATGAGATACATGGTGAAAGAATTAAGGTGCAACATCTATCTTTATTGCTCTAACAAATATGTGAGAACGACTCTCATCACATGAGAAAAGATAAATATCACACCTCTCTCATTACCCACCTTTGTGCTTTGTCTCATGTCTCTCACAAATTAAGGTGTGGTTCACTTAGTAAGTTACATGAGTGATGAACCCACCTTTGTGAGAGTAATGAGACACAAGTGAGTTACGAGAGACAGAATATTTATCAGGATTACTTTATAAAAGTTGTTATAATTTAATATAGAAAATCACATGCTTGTAAAAGAAATGAAGATTATGAGACACTTCAAACTCAATTAGGACGACACCTATCATAATATTTTTCTTTTTACATTTTTTTTTTTATTTTGAGTATCATGGTTATTCTTTTTTCACTTGCCATAATAATAAAAACTAACATCAATAGTATCTAATATTCTTCCTTGTACTCATTTTTAAAGAGAAAAATAGTTAGGAAAAATGCAACAGTTTTTTAAGCATTTTTATTTTTTTTCTTAAATAAGCAAAATAAATTATATACACTAACATATGTGTGTATATATATAGATATATATTGTATCTATTAATTAACATTTATATCTTTTAACATCACTTTTTTTTTTTTTACCTTCTAATTCTACATTAAAAAAACTTTTATGTGGGTATATATACCCATATGCATGTATATATATAGACATTTATTGTGAAATAAAAATAAGAAGGGAAAAAAAAACACAAATTTTACGTAATTCTGCTTTGGTTGCCTACATCTACGGATTAAATTTTCATTGAATCTTTTTATTTTATTTCTCTCACAGTATAAGTTTTACAATGAGAAGAGATATAGACAAGAAGAAGAAAATATATATACAATAGAAGTCTTATCTTCTATTTGAATGAGTAAAGTCTTATTTTTTTCGAGGAAAGTCTTCTCTTACTCACGGTGGAAAGTCTTTTATTTAAAAGAGGAAAGTTTTCATTTCCTCAAGGAGAAAAGTCTTTCTTTCCTTGAGTAAAATTTTCCTTTCTTTGAACAATGTGAATATATATATATATATTGTATCAATTCAATTAACATTTATATCTTTAAAAACTTCTAAAATCGCTTTTTTTTTAAAAAAAAAAAATTAAACTTTTAAAAAAATTATTTTTACACATAAATAATATATTAAGAAAAAATATTAAACGGTACCTAAAATAAAATGTTTTAAGAAGCAAAAGATGAAATTTTGTTAACAACAGCACTGGAGGTCACAAGACAAAAGACATGTATGCCAATTTTTCACTGTTTTCGTGACAGTTTATATATAATAAAAATGTATAGTAAGCAGGTGATTACCTGTGGGTTTGAATTTCGGGCATAGCTGTATCGGCCATCTCCACCGGTCATGGCAAGTGATTCTTCTCCTCCCATCTCTCTCTCGCTCGCTCCCTCTCTCTCAAAAAAAAAAAAAAAAAAGATAGATATCTTTCACTTAGCACAAATAAAAAAGGGCACAAATAAAAAAGGGCGAGGAACATTGCTTATCTTTCAACGCCATTACACTAGTAAATAGCATTTATGACCAGAGAGAGAGAGAGAGAGAGAGAGAGGGGATGCCCCGTGCATGCACGTATCTTTGTCTATTTATCAACTTCTTTCCACCGCTTGGATGGGTTATTACCATCTTGCAATTGCAAGCTTCTCAACGTGTGTCAATCATAAAACCACACATGATATACAAAATCGGTCTTTCATCACATGAATCCAAACAAGCAATTAATTTTTCTTTTTTTTTTTTTATTCTGGGTGGAAATTTAATGGATACCACCAGCCCCATCGTCGTCCCAAAATTTCGAGTAATTATTTAGTGGTCTATTAAATTATATTATCAAAGATTATATAAATAGTAACATCGATAAATCATTCATTAATTTCCACCCATCCCAAAACCCTCCTATTTGAATTGTATTTTTGTTAATTAATTTATTCAATACATGTCTTTTATTTTCCTTAGTTTGAGCTACGGCTTCAATTGAATGGACCCATTAATAAATTACAAAACATGCCTCCAACTCCTGCCCTCTTTTCAAACTCCATTAATAAAAAGCATAAAATGTGTTGATACATATTCAATTAAACACAATTAATTCTCATAATTGTTTGAACTTCATTGTTTGGAAAATTTTCAAACTAGATTAAGTTAATTCTATTCTTATTAAATTGTTTGGTTTTTGAAGGGAGAAAAAAACCATTTAGATTATAGGCATCTTTTAAAAATAAATGTAAATCTTAGTACTTCTAGACTGTATTTACCAAATATTAAAATAATAATTTTTTCATAAAGTGCTTAAGTAGCACAATGTCCAACCCGAAAGGCATCTAAGTATTTTGTTGATAAAAATATGCCTACATGTGAAAATACGGTGAAACACAATTCTTGCCCCATTCCTATGCCAGTCATTGCCACATCATTGATTTTGCTTTTCAAACTTCAAAATTAAATAACTTGTAATATATATTCATTTTTTTATTAAAATTATATAATTGGACTCTAAAAATCAAGATTTATCAAACAAGATTCATAATGTATTTAACTAACTATCAAAAAATAATCTTTTCTAAACAGAGAAATTTCATTCCACACACAATTGCCCAAAATTTCTCTGTCTAGTTTAAACAAAGAATGGAGGAATGCACACCTGAAAAAATTCCTAACAAGTTTCTCTGTTTTCAAAATTTTTTTGTTGGCCAAAAAAAACCCAAATTGCATGTACATATCATAGCAAATAGAAAGTTGGACACAGTAATCATTGTTCACTAGATAGAGAAAATTTACAATATAGATAATGGCATCCTTAACGGTTTTGGATAATTCCCCCTCTCATGGGAATTATTCTTGCTAAAAATTACACAAATATTAATCTAATTTTCTTCTCCCAATTTTCACAAATAAAGAGAAGCTCGAACCAAAAAAAAAATTTAAAAACTTGGACAATGTAATCATTATTTTTTGGAAAAATAAATTTTACAATATAAATAATAGCAACTTCAGCGATTTCAGATAATTTTCCTCAGTCATAGGAAGTATTATTTTGACATTTTGCAAGATTCTTAATCTATTCCCTAAAAATTGTGAACATTTTTTTCACCATTACTCAATATTGGGTAGAACCATGGTAGCTTCCTTTAAGTAGCAACCCATGATTATCTGTAAGAGTGCACGACTTAACCACATGACCATGTACTTTTAAGATAAATTAGTTAACACAAGTCATGAAAAAAAAGATGAGGCATAGAATCAAATCATAAAACAAACAAAAACATAAAGTCATTAAAAAGTGCATCTAGAAATACCAAGTGGAAGAAAACAAAGCAAAGGAGAGCACAACAGTCATTGAAACTTCACAACCGGTTGCATATGAAGACCCATGGAGGAGGAATGTAATGTATATTATCCACCACAAATATGCTAAAAAAATTCACATCGCTAATCAGAAAGAGGTTTCAATGAGACGAACATGCTGAGTTTTACTAAGAAATACCACAACAATCTATGGTAAAAATATATATATATATATATATATATATATATATATATCCATCACCACAAATAATTGACAATAATACAACGTGTCTATAAATAGACTATAAAGACATGTTACTAATTACAAGAGTACAACTAATAGAAACCCCAAGTTAGAAAACAATGTTAATCTGCTCATCTGATAATATTCAAGCAAAACTCAATCCAATTATATACAGATGTAGCTGTAATCTCCATGGAACATACTGGAAGCGCGTCGTTAACAGTCTAAAAAAATTTAATCTTACTTCTTAACACAATAAAAGAAAACAAAGATAGTAGCTAGATGAGTAAGGGTCAAACCCACAGAGAGTGTTCACAATTTATTTTTTATTTATTCTGACCAATTCTAAACTGAAATTCAATTAATAACAAAAAAATAAATGGGGGGGGGGGGGTTGAAATTATGATTAAAAACTAAATTAATAACAAAAATCAATGAATTAAAACTTTAGTTCTTCAGTTCAATCTTACCATCGCAGTTAATGGAACAATCAATCAACTATAACATTATTCTACCCTTCAATGAATTTAATAATCCTAGGTAACAACAAGCTCTGCTACCCAAAATTTTTCTTAATCCCTCACTAATGAAACAAGCTCTTCTTTAGATTATAACCATTAGACAATTTAGAACAAGTTCTCTAAATTTAATATAATGGCAACATTAATATCAAGGAAATTAGGTTATTCTAAGCAACAATCACACAAGCTCGGACTGTTTAACTTAGATCATGATAATCATAGCAACAAATAAAAAGCCTGTGCACAATTATCTATCACTATTTGCTACAATTGATTAGGAACCATATCAATTACGTAATATACCTCCTGAATCTAGCAATTGGTAATAATCTGATCAATTTAATAGGCATTGATTAAATCAATCAAACCAAATATCAATAAAACAATTAAAATAGATTATCATGAATAGAATTCATAAGAAAAGGTAGAAATAATGTTACTGATTTGATTCAACCATCAAACTGCAATGAAGGTTCGAAATCCCCTTGAACTGAATTGGAAAATCTAGCCTGACATGCTTGAATAAGAAAACCCTAATAATTTAATTGTGTGTCTTTCCTCCTATTTTTCGTTCTTTTTTACTTAAGGAAACCTTAAATAAATATAGAAAACATATAACAGCTTCCCCAAAACGTGTACAACTCAAATCCCTACATTATAGGTATTCCTTATCAAAACAGATTGACAGAAATCACCCAAAAACGTGCTGGAACTTGTGCGCTATTTGTCTATCTGATAACGACTGAATCTTGATTTGGGCTATTGATAAAATTGTAACCCTGGATGAGTAGATAAATTTGGGCTTTTGAATCACCTGATTGCGACTTCGAAAACTTAGGTTATGACCCATTGAAGTTTACTGGTTCTCCAACTCCAATCAGGATTCGGATCAACTTTCCAGGCCTGACTTTGAAACAATGTTTAGAGGCCCAAACGAACTTCGATTTTTGCAAGCCAGACCTCTCTGAAAAGCTTAAGACGTCCTCTAAAATTTCATAAAGACCACTTTCTCATTCTGAAACTCTAACGTCACCCAAACCTCAATTGAAGCTTCATAGATCCAATCTGCCTAAAAGCTAAAAATTATACAATATACTCCATATCTATGCTTTTACCTTCAATGCTTCCCTAATTCAATAAATATATTAATCAGCTCAGTTAAACAGAAAATATGTCATAAAACTAAATATAAAGCAATCAAAAATATTTAATATTATGCTCTTATCACATACGAACCAAAAACCGTACTCGAATAGAAGGCATGGATGGCTATGATTATCCAATTGTGTGTACAATTGAAGGTCCTTGGCTCGATTGTTTTCTATAGTGGTTACAAAAACTGTGATGAGAACCAACAAGAAGTTTGCTAGAATTGTAGAAGAAAGAGAACTAATAGAAAATTGAGATGAGGCAAATCTTGCCAAAAAATGTTTGGACAGTTGCAACAAATGGGTGGTGGTTGGGGCTCTGGTCGAGGGTGTTGGAAATATTAATTTCTTTAAGTTTCTTGAGTCATTTGTTGTCTAGGTCAACATGACTTTGCTGGTAGCGGTTCTATGGTTATTGTACGTGTCCTGGTCTTTAGCTGTTACCTATTCTATAGGAGTTTAGTGCAGTCTGTTCTCTAATTATGTTTTTTTATGGTTTGTTATTCCAGTAACCATTCAATTAGTAATTTGGCACTATCTTAGGAATTAGTGGCTGCACATTCCTATATTCATGCATCTAGCTATTTGAGTATTAACTCTATATATAGAGCATCTTGATGTTAGTCGAAGATTTGTAGCAGAGAGTCAATAAAAGTACTTCAATTTATTTTGTCTCTTGTTTGTCTTTAATTAATTCTATCAGTGGTATTAGAGCTAGGTTAAAAGAGTGAGTTGAGAGAATTAATTAAAAGCAAGAGAGTTTATGAGATATTGAGTGAGCAATTACGAGAGTCAGCAAAAGAGAGAAAAGTTCGTGAGACAGAGCATCTTAGCAGTAACAGCTGTAAAAAAAGATCAACAAAACGATGGCCACTGACAACTTTGTTCAACCTGCTATTCCCTGCTTTGATGGTCACTATGATCATTGGAGCATGTTAATGGAGAATTTCTTGAGGTCCAAGGAGTATTGGCAAGTCGTCTCTAGTGGAATTACGGAACTAGCAGCCGGCACCGCAATGACGGATACACAACGAACAGAGCTAGAGGGGCAGCGACTGAAAGACCTCAAGGCGAAGAATTATCTTTTCCAAGCTATTGATCGCTCAATCTTGGAAACCATTATTTGCAAGGATTCCTCAAAGCATATTTGGGATTCCATGAAGAAGAAGTACCAAGGATCTGCAAGGGCAAATAGGCAGCAGCTTCAAGCATTTCGTTCGGAGTTTGAAACGTTACGGATGAAATCGAGAGAGTCGGTCATAGATTACTTTTCATGGACAATGGAAATCGTCAATAAGATTTGGAACCACGGCGACAAGACAGAGGATGTCACCATAGTAGAGAAGACTCTTCGATCCATGACACCAAAATTCAATTTTTTTGTTTGTTCAATAGAGGAAGCCAATGATATTGAGGAACTTTCAATTGATGAATTGTAGAGTTCCTTACTGGTTCATGAATAAAAAATCAATCAGCAAGAGAATGAGGAGTAAGCATTGAAGGCCTGATAACTGGTTAAAAAGTGCATATTTATTTTGTTAACCCTAGATATTCTTGCACTTTTATTATTTTAATTTCTCCAATCTATATGCATTTGCTAGTTAATTCTTATTTTATCTTTTTGCAGAGAAAGCTTGACAAAGTTGATGATTTCGTGGTGGATTTGGAGCAAAAGGAAAATATTAGGCTTTAAAGTGCTAAAAGAAGTGGAAAACAAATGATTTTGGGTTAGAAGAGAGGCTTGGTCCATGTGTAGGTGGACCAAGGCCTATTTTAGCATTATAGGCTCTATTTTGGAACACTTTAGACTCCATTTTTTGGGCCCCTAATATCTAATTACGGGATTTTATGTTATTTTCCTAAATTCTTATTTTGTGAGGGTAATTTTGGAAAAAGGGGCATATTATTGGAAGCTAGGGTTTTGGAAAAAGAGGAGGCCGTTTTTGGGGATCTAGATGAAGGGAAGAAGGAAAGAGACGACTCAAAAGAAGAAGATGAAGAACTCCATGGCTATGGTGGTCTCCTCTTCCACTATCATGGGCTAAGTTCTCTCATTCCTAGGGTTTAAATGAAACCCTAGTCAAGTAATATTGCTTTTTTTTTTTTTGTATTTTATTTTTGGGTTAATTAGTCTTGGATGTTGATTGTATAACATTGGGATTTTATTAAAGCATTGATCGTATTATTCAGTTTCACATAATCAATTTCTGTGATTTTGTTTTTGTGGTTATACAATAGTAATATGTGTACACACATCAAAACCGTAGGACGAGTCATAACTCAGGGAAAACAAATTGTGACTATGACCTTAGAATTAGCGTAGACAATTTGTGTTGACCAAAAATGATTCGTGCTTAGGGTTTTGGTGCATGGTTTTCTTGATGATTGTATTGAGGCTTGTAGTCAAAATACATCTTTTACATCCAAATTTAATGGCCCAAGAATTAATACAATTGAAGTTAGTTACAAGATTAGTGATGGATTCAACACCCTAGGAATTCTCTTTTAATTCGATTTATTGTTAATTCAGTTCAATATTTGCTTTAATTATAATTCTCATTTAATTTTAGAAAGAAAATCAACAACAATCAATCTTTGTTAATTTGAATTAAAATTAATCTCAACTTTGGTTTTTAAACAATTAACAGTCTCTGTGGGTTCGACCCTTACTTCTCTTCTATACTAGTAGTGTAGTTTGGTAATTTGATTGATTTCCACGACAGAGCAATTTTTGGCGCCGTTGCCGTGGACTGTTAAATTGTTAAAAAATTTTAGTAGTTGATTTTTATTTTAATTCTTTATTTTCTGCTATTATTCTTTTTCTTTGTTTTTGGTGTGCAGCAATTATAAAAAGCTAAAGAGAAGTAGAGTCGATTGGAGAAAACATGAAAAAAAGGGACAAATTCTACCTTCGTTGCAACCGATCACGGTGAAATCTTTCCTTTCTCTTTGCATTTTATTTTTGCTACAGTTGGTATATTTGATTGGATAGGTTTATTTGTTTTATGTTTGGTCGCCGTTCGTACAACCCAGACTTAGAGAAATTAGACCTTGAGCTAGAAAGAACCTTGAGAGCTTTTCGTAGTTTGTCCATTAAGTCTGAAGTTTTAGGAAATCCTATTTCTATAGACATGGCTGATAATGGTGGACAACAATAACCACAGCTTCTTAAGGCTCATTTTGTTCCTACAACATATACCGACCCTTCATGTATTCAAATGCCTACTGTAACTGGGCATTATGAAATTAGACCGCAAATCATTCAGATGTTACCATCTTTTTATGGGAAGTCAAATGAGGACCCATACCAACATCTGAATGAGTTTTTAGAGCTTTGCACAACTATCAATGTGCAAAATTTGAGTGAGAATGCTCTTAAGTTATGGTTGTTCCCTTTTTCATTGAAGGATAGAGCCAAACAATGGCTTGGTTCTCTGCCTACAAATTCCATAACAACTTGGACTCAACTCTAACAAGAGTTTTTAAAAAAATACTTTCCTATAGGCAAAACCAATGATATGAGAAGAGCCATCACAAATTTTACTCAACTCGATGGCGAGTCTTTTCATGAAGCTTGGGAGAGATTTTTGGACCTTCATAGGAAGTGTCCTCATCATGATATCATGCGTTGGCAGTTGGTACAGAGTTTTTATGACGGTATCACAGAACAAAACCGTCAAATGATTGACTCTGCTTGTGGAGGGACTTTCCTCAACAAGAATCAAGATGAGGCATGGGATCTTTTTGAGACCCTTAGTGAGAATTCACAGCACCATGCCTCAGCAAGTCGGAGAGCTCCACCCACCTCCTCTAGTGTCTCTAAAAGAGGTGGCATTTATGAAGTTGGACAAGTTGTGGATGTCCAAGAGCAAGTTGCGGCATTATCTAGGAAATTAGACCAAGTTTTGGCTATGGGACAAGTTTCTACTTCTGCTCCTGCCACTCAAGAGGTGTGTGCTTTATGTTCATGCCCAACTCATTATGTGTCAGACTGTCCTTTAGCCCCGCAATATCCAGAGTTTGTGGAAGAGCAAGTTAATGCTCTTTAAGGTTTTTCCAAACCGGGTAATGATCCATATTCTAACCATTACAACCCGGGATGGAGAAACCATCCAAATTTTTCTTGGAGGCCTCAAGCCTCAAATCCTCCATTCTCACAAAATTCAAGGCCAAACGTGCCTAATTCTTTTCCATCATTGTCCTACTGTCCTCCTTCTCAACAATATCAACAACTACCTCCTCCCCCTAGAAATTCAGCTTTTGAGGACAAGGTGTTGAGTGCTTTGCAAGCTTTAGAGTCAAATCATCAGTCTAACACTCAATTGGTCCACTCACACACTCAATCCATCTCGAAGCTAGAATCCCAAATGGGACAACTAGCACAAGCTATGAGTAGAAGAGATGAGGGACGTTTACCAAGTCAACCGGTGAACAATCCTAAAGGCCAATATGGGGTAGAGTCTTCCAACCCCAATGATCAATACCATGCGCAAGCTAAGGCCATAACTACTCTTAGGAGTGGGAGAGTGGTAGATAACAAAGTTGAGTATAAGGCTGAGGGTGAATTGACAAGTTCTTCTAAAAAGGATGTAGTTGAGAATGAGAATTTGCAAAAAGGGGATTCTTCATCCCCAAGTGATCCTTTGAATGTTCCTGTGGCACCCTATGTGCCCAAGGCCCCTTACCCTTCTTGTTTGGCCGACCCTTCTCCTTTTGGGAAAAAGGGTGCAAATATGGAGGAGATGCTTGAGATTTTTAAACAAGTTATGATTAACTTACCACTTCTTGATGCAGTCAAGCAAATTCCCTCCTATGCCAAATTCTTGAAAGACCTTTGCACTCAAAAGCGAAAAGCTAAAACTCATGTGTCAAAGAAGGTCTTTCTGATAGAGCAAGTGAGCTTGATTCTCCAGCACCGAACTGCACCTAAGTTCAAAGATCCTGGAGCCCCTACAATTTCTTATGTTATAGGTAATCACATCATAGAGAGGGCGCTCCTTGACTTGGGGGCAAGTGTCAATTTGTTGCCATACTGTGTTTATAAGCAATTTGGGTTAGGTGAGTTGAAGCCTACGATGGTGTCTTTGTAGTTAGCTGACAGATCCGTCAAGATACCTCGTGGGATCATTGAGGATGTTTTGGTGAAAGTAGACAAATCCCTTTTAAATCAGATATGGAGCCCGCTCACGACCCTAAGCGTCAGATTCCCGTCATCTTAGGTCGACCCTTCTTAGCTACTGCTCATGCATGTATTAATTTCCGAACTAGGGTGATGGATATTTCTTTTGGGAATATGATTGTGAGGCTCAATGTTTTCAATGCTTCACAACAACCTCCATATGAGGAGGATTGTTTTTCAGTAGATATGATAGATGGAATAGTTGAGGAATCTCTCCCTCAAATCTTGATTGAGGATCCTTTGGAGAGATGTTTGACTTACTTTGATAGTGATGCTTTTGATATTGATGGTTCTATTGAAGAAGTCAATTCATTGCTTGACTGTTCTCCTTCTATAGACTACCCTCCTTGGAAGTCTAGACCGGAACCCCTACCTAATCTTGCGAGCACTCCTGCTCCTCCATCTTTAAAGGTTCCCCCAAAGCTTGAGTTGAAGCCACCCCCGGCTACTCTTAAGTATTCATTCTTAGGACCCAATGACACTTTCCCTATTATCATTGCTCCTAATCTTTCAAGTGAGCGAGAGTGTTGTCTTCTTGAGGTTCTTAGAGAGCACAAGGGTGCTATAGGTTGGTCCGTAACTGATTTAAAAGGGATTGATCCCTCTATTTGTATGCACCGCATTCATTTCGAGGATGATGCAAAGCCATCTCGAGAAATGCAGAGAAGGCTTAATCCCAACATGAAAGAAGTTGTCATGAAGGAGGTGGTCAAATTGCTAGATGCGGGTACTATTTACCCAATTTCTGATAGTAAGTGGGTGAGTCCCACCCAAGTGGTACCAAAGAAGTCGGGTATCACTGTTGTTGAGAGTGATAAGGGTGAGCTTGTCCTTATGCGCACCACCACTGGGTGGAGAGTTTGTATTAATTATCGCAAGCTCAACTCTATGACCCGGAAAGACCACTTTCCTCTCCCATTCATTGATCAAATCTTGGAGAGGTTAGCTGGTCAAAGCTATTATTGCTTTCTTGATGGTTATTCTGGATATAACTAAATTGCGGTATTTCCGGAGGATCGGGAGAAGACCACTTTCACTTGTCCATTTGGCACATATGCATATCGCCGCGTGCCTTTTGGATTGTGTAATGCACCAGCGACCTTTCAGAGGTGCATGATGTCTATCTTCTCCAACATGGTAGAGAAATTTTTAGAAGTCTTCATGGATGACTTCTTTGTTTTTGGCCCCTCGTTTGATGATTGTCTCCAAAACTTGACCAAAGTTTTGAAGCGTTGCAAGAAGACAAATCTTGTGCTTAGTTGGGAAAAGAGCCATTTTATAGTTCAAGAAGGAATTGTGTTGGGACACATTGTGTCTAAGAGAGGGATTGAGGTCGATAAGGCCAAAGTCCATCTCATTGCTAAGCTTCCGCATCCTATCACGGTCAAGCAAGTTCGATCATTTTTAGGACATGCGGGTTTCTATCGTCGGTTTATCAAGGACTTTAGTAAGATAACTAGGCCCTTGTGCAATCTTCTTGCCAAGGATACTTCATTTGTCTTTGATAGTGCTTGTGTGGCGGCTTTTGAAAAGCTTCGTGACTCTCTTTCCTCCGCCCCGATTATGCAACCACCCAATTGGTCCATGCCTTTTGAAATTATGTGTGATGCCTCTGACTATACAGTTGGAGCTGTTTTGGGACAAAGGGTAGAAAAGCTTCCATATGCCATTTACTATGCGAGTAAGACTCTTCATGATGCTCAGTTGAATTACACCACCACAGAGAAAGAGTTGCTCGTTGTAGTTTTTGCTTTAGATAAGTTCCGTTCCTACCTCCTGGGCTCTAAGGTAGTTGTCTATACCGACCATGCTGCTTTGCGGCATTTACTTTCTAAGAAAGAGACCACACCGAGATTGATTAGGTGGATTTTGTTGCTTCAAGAGTTTCATTTGGAAATTCGGGACAAGAAAGGTTCCGAAAATGTCGTAGCCGACCACCTGTCCCATATTCTTGTTGAGCACATGAGTGACACTCAACCTTTGCATGACTCGTTTCCTGACGAGCAACTATTTTCTGTGTCATTAGTGGAACCTCCTTGGTTTGCCCATATTGTGAACTATCTTGCAATCGGTCAAATTCCTTCCCAATGGTCCAAACAGGACAAAGACCGATTTTTCTAGCAAGTTAAGTTTTCCAATTGGGAGGATCCTGTGCTCTTTAAGTATTGCTCTGACCAAGTTATCCGCCGTTGTGTTCCAGAGAGTGAGTTTCATAGCATCTTTACTTTCTGTCATTCTTCAGCTTGTGGTGGCCATTTTAGTGGTCGCAAGACGGCGGCGAAAGTCTTGCAGAGTGGGTTCTATTGGCCCATTCTATTCAAGGATGCACACAATTTTTGCAAGACTTGCATTCGGTGTCAGCAAATGGGGACGATGTCTCGGAGAGATATTGTAATATCCCGACTTGGGATACTGGGTCATATGGCCCGTATTTCGAGATTGAAGAAAATTAGTGTAAAAATATTTACACCAAAGGAAATAATTCATTAAATAAATAATTAATTATTTATTTATATGAAATCATTAATTCTAATTATAATTAAATAAATTTGAACACACAAACACGCACTTTATGGTGTATTGTGTGTGTATGTTATAAAGTGTATAAAAGTGAGTATATGTATAACTATAAATACATGTACCCAAGATAAAATATATTTAGTGTATAAATATTTATGTGTAAGTGTATATGGGCCAAGTATGTGTATATATATGTATATATACATGCACATGTATATGTATGAGTATATATATGAAATAATTGAAATGTAATTATAAAAATAAGGGTATATTAACACAAAATATCTAAAAGTGTAAGTGTACAAGCAATGTGTGGGTGTGTGTGTCGGTTGAGGTGTGTGTGTGTGTGTTTCCAAGTGTATTAGTGTGTGTTATATTATATATATATATATAATATACAAAATATCAAGCAAACAATAAATGAAAAGCAACAAGAGGAAAAGAGAAATTTATGAGATGGGATGGCAGCCGAAATTGGGGACTGAATAGGGGCTGGGACGTGTAGAGAGAGAAAGAAAAGAGAGAGAAAGGTCGGTGGGAAATTCTTTAAAAGCAAAGCATGCAAATCATGCTTGCTTCTTAAGAAAAAGGATCAGAAGGGAACTAAGAAACTGAGGGAGGAAGAGTAAAGGGAATCAGAAGGTGAAGGAGCTCTAAACTGCAACAAAAAGGTGAGAAAAACTCAAAATCTCCATTTTCTCTCTCTAGAAGTTAAGCATGAAGATAGGTTGTTTTTAACTTGTTTATATATACATGATGTTTAATATATGTATATAAGTATGTCAAGCATGAAATGGAGTATTAAAAACCACCAAAAACACCAAAACCCATGAAAACCGCCATTGATGGACCTTGCTTGAAGCAGGTCTGAAATCATGTGAACAAAACCTCGTTTGGATTCTTGGAACCTCATCTAGACTCCAAGAGGATGTTAAAAACACTTACCCGCGATCAAGAAACCTAAGAACAACCCTCCAAAAATGGAGTTACAGTTTCGGGTTTCCAAAACAAACCCCACAAACTTGCTTCTAAACCCACCATTATGAACGAAAACTGAAACTCCATCAAGAGGGGATCATAACAAATGAAACCCCATGAGAAACCATCAAGAAATGAGCATGAACTATGAGGTTGCAGGTCTGGTTATCGTGGTTTAAACCGAACGGTTGAACCATATTCGAAGCCCTAAATCGATACAAAAACATGTATTAAGATATTAGGAGTTTATTAGAAAAGAAAACAGACGAAATGGACCCTCAAAACATCACAAAACTGGACTGGAAAAATCTAGGGTTTTGCAGTGAACAGTGTCGACTTCGTGGGGAAGATGACACCGTTCGGGTCAGGTCGGATTCGGTTACGGGTCCGGGTCGAACCAGATCCAACGGGTCAGGTTTATTTAAACGGTAACGTTTTGGTTTTATTTTAAAACATTAGGGCTGACGTCATCATGACGTCAGCCACACGTGGCGAACCGGCTAAACCGGTTGGTTTGTAAGGGAACCAGACTGGTTCACTTCCAATTGGACCGGACCAACTGGTTTTCTGGTTTATTTAAAATTAAATAAACCAAGATTTCCTCTATTTACAATTTGACCCCAACTGTTTTATGAAATTATACTGTGGCCCAACTAATGAAGATTTTATGCAATTAAACCCCTGAAAAAATAAATAATTAATTAAATAATTAATTTAATTATTTAATAAATAAAGTAAAATGACTATTTTGCCCCTGAATCATAAATGAGGCAAATAAAGTCCAAATTAAACATATGAATAGTGTATTCCAACTATTTTGGATATTCTGAAGCCAATGGTATGATCCGTTTTACGAGACGGAGCCCGAAAAATAAATACACGTAAAGGGGTAAATGACCAAAATACCCCTTGTCCAAAATTAACAAGTTATTAGTGTATTCTTACTATCTCGGACCTTCTGAGTCCAATGGTGAGGTCCACGACTCGAGATGAGGTCCCGAACATAAAGACACGTAAGGGGGGTAAAATGACCAAATTACCCCTAGTACCTCAAAAGTCAAATTAAAAGCAGGGAAGGTCTAAATTGACTTTCTTTGACATCCCAGACTTAATAACGGAGTCCGAATTATGAAACGAAGTACAGAAAAATGAGACACGTAAAACAGTAAATGACCATTTTGTCCTTTTACATATAACAGTCCGAATTAAATGTTAGGAAAGCCTAAACCGAATTTCTTGGACACTCCGGACTCAATGGTAGAGTCTATTCGACCAAAAGAAATGTCTAAAATAAAAAGACATAAAATTTGATGAATAGAATCTGTCAGATGACTATAAATTAAAGTAATGCCAAAGTATTAATACTAAGGCGTATACGAGAAAATGAAATACGAAAAGACACGACACATAAACATGTCAAATAAATAACTTTAAATTAAAGTTTATGGAGCTACCAGAAGAGTATAAATTGAAATAAATTCAATTCCTAACACATTGATTGTGTCATAGGTTAAGAGTACGAGTTAAGTTAAGTGTATTTGAAATTATGAAATCGTTTTAAGATCTAATACGATTTAAGCATAAGTTAAGGAATATCGAGATGATATTACAATCAATGTGAAGTTGATGAGATGTTTATGAATTGTTCTTAGGAACTACAAGGAAAGTGGGAAAGTGTATTATTAGCACTAACCCTAAAGGACCAAGGTGAGTAACCCTGTATTTGAAGTAGAGATTTAACTCCATGGATTTGAAAAGGGTTTTAAATGCAAAGATATGAAGTGTTTGAAATTTCGAATTCAGTATTTACATGATTCAGTTAAATTGTTCTGTTTTTATAAACTCTATTATGACATGCTTAGTGAATGGTTTCTGTCATAGTTTTCTTAAAACATATTTCAGCATGTTTAAAGTTTTAAATGCCAAATTATGTAAAGTGTTCTGAATTTGTTTATATCAAGCATTTAAAGGATTTGTTATGAAATTATGTACATGATGTTTTAAATGTTTATGAGAAGCACCTATTTGAAGAAATCATGTATTAAATGTATTTGAATGTAAGAAAAATTGTGCCTAAGCACCATGGGTTTTTGGTTGGGTTACACGGAACTCAGCCGACTTTCTAAATAACAGATTTTTGGGTTGTACGAAATTCAATTAATCTGTAAACATATGATGGATTTTTGGGTTGTACGGAACTCAATTAATCTATAAAAACATGATGGGATTTTGGGTTGCACGGAACTCAATTGACTGTCAAAATGCCAGGTAGCAGGATCTAATTCCCCAGGCATAAGATATCTTCATTTATAAGTAAAATGGGAGTCTGGTTCGAAACAGATTCCACTAATGGAAGTGATAAGATGACAAATGATTTGAAAATGGAAACAGGTTTTACCCTCATTTTCAATGTGCATATGTTTTGAGTTTTATATACTCTATTTAAGAAATACATATTATGTTATATGTTTTGAAGTTCATGAGTATAAGTATAGCTTGAATACTTTAAACGTTTCAAAGCTATTTGTTTTATGAAATGCATATGTTTTGAGTTATATACTCTATTTGACGAAGTATGAGTTTAGCTTGAATACTTTAAATGTTTCAAAGCTACATGTTTTAAAGGAATGCATATATTCTGTATTCAAAGTATACGAACAATTAGCGGTGATTATTTTACAAACCTTATGTACTAAACCACTGCTAATTGAAAACCCCATGACGAATACTGGAATTGCTCACAAGCTTAGATTAGCTTACTCGGACTTTGTTCGGACCCCCCTTTCAGGTGATTCACAGCAGACAAGGTCTCGAGGACGATGGTGATAAGTCTAGCTGTTTTTGGGAAGATATGTTTAAGTAGTTTCTTTTGAGAAACCTATGAACTCTAGTAGTACATTTTGTATTAGTAGACAATGTAAGAATATGTATTAAGCCCTCAGGGCAACCGAACATGTTTTGTATTAATGTTATAAGTCCTTAAGTTTTAGTTATGCTCTGAATGTGTAACCATGTATGTTATGTATGAAGCAGCAGTACCGGACGGATGTGCGTAATTTAAAAATAAGAAAAGAAAAGAAAAAGTTTTTCACGCTTCCGCAAAACGTATGTCGCACATCTATTCGATACTGCTGCTTATGTGAGCCTTTGGCCAAGGGTCCTCGGGCCTGAGGGTGGCGGTCGCGATGCGAGATCCGCACAGGATGGATGTCGGGTCGTGACAGATATGATGCCTCTTACCCCAATCTTAGTTATTGAGATATTTGATGTATGGGATATTGATTTCATGGGACCCTTTCCACCGTCATTTAGCTTTGAGTATATTTTGGTAGCGGTGGATTATGTGTCCAAATGGATTGAGGTTGTGGCAACTAGAACCAATGACCACAAAGTGGTGGTCAAATTCATTCAAGAGAATATATTTTCTCGGTTTGGTATGCCACGGGCGATTATTAGTGATGGAGGGTCTCATTTCTATAATAGACCCTTTGCAATCTTGCTTCAAAAATATTCCATCACTCATAAAGTCGCCACTCCTTACCATCCCCAGACTAGTGGGCAAGTTGAAGTGTCGAATAGGGAGGTCAAGTCAATTCTAGAAAAAACGGTACGACCCGATCGAAAAGATTGGTCTTTGCGTTTAAACGATGCTTTGTGGGCATATCGTACCGCTTACAAGACCCCTATTGGCATGTCTCCTTACCGATTGGTTTTCGATAAAGCTTGCCATCTCCCGGTGGAGCTAGAGCATAAAGCCATGTGGGCCATTAAGAAATTCAACTTTGATATGCTTGTCGCCGGCTCCAATCGAAAGCTCCAACTCAATGAGTTAGAGGAGCTTAGGAATGATGCGTATGAGAGTTCCCGCATTTACAAGGCTAGGACTAAGGCGTTCCATGATTCTCACATTAATCGTAAGTCTTTTGAGCCCGGTCAAAAAGTGTGGTTGTTTAACTCTAAGCTACGGTTGTTTCTTGGGAAGTTGCGGTCTAGATGGGATGGTCCATATGAGGTTGTTCAATCTTGGTCTCATGGTGCGGTAGAAATTCATAACCCTCGGAGTGGCCAAACTTTCAAAATTAATGGCCAACGGTTGAAATTGTTTATTGAGGGTGTGGAGGAAGGGAGTTTGATTGAGAAGATTGGTCTTGAAGACCCAGTTTATATTGATTGATGCTTTTCTCCTCTTGCTGTGTCTGGCTGAAGACATTAAACTTAACTCTTCTTTTGGGAGGAAACCCAATTTTATTTTATTTTATTTTATTTTTGTTTATTTTAATTGAGTTTTTTTTTTTTTTTTTTGTTTTTGTTTTGTAGGTGTTTAGTATTTATTTTATTCTTATTGTTTTTTTTTTTAAAAAAAAGGGGGGTTTCTCTTTGGTCATTTTTGTTTTTTGGACTAAAAAGCTCGAGCAATTTCAGAAAAGCTCGAGCATTTTCTCATGTTTTTTTTTCCAAATGTTTCTGGCCCAGAAAGCTCGAGCACTCGCCAAAAAGCTCAAGCACTTTTTCGTAAAAAATTGGTTAAACATTCTGCCCCAAAAAGCTCGAGCACTCCAAGAAAAGCTCGAGCTCTTTTTCTTCTCTCAAAGCTTTTTAGGTTCTGTCCCAAAAAGCTTGAGCTTTTCTCAAAAAACTTGAGCAAAAAATAAAATAAAAATAATTAAAAAAAAAAAAAACACACACACACACACAAAAAAACAAAACTAAAACCCTCGTCTCTCTCAGCATCACAGCCCCTAACTCTCACCCAGTACCTCCATCGCCATAACCACCGTCCATCAACAGTAACTCCATCACCGCCGCATCTCGCCGTCCGTAGCCATCATCTTCCATAACTCCTCTGATTCCACCCCCGACGCACCGCACTTCCATAACCACTATTGCCATCACATGGTTCCATAGAGAGGACCATAACCCACAGCAGACCCGATCCCCTAACCCCCCCACCACCGGATAACCTCCAGCCGTAACCCCATCCACCCATCACAGTCGACCTGCTGACCTTCCCCCATCACCACCATCATCCCCCTCCACCGCCCTTCTCCGTCGCGCTGCAACACCACCACCGCCGCAACATCCACCATCACCATCCACCCCCCAACTCCCCTCTCTCACGTAGCCGCCCCCAACCTCTCTCTCAGCCGCGACCACCGCCATAACCACTGAACCCACAACCCCGTCGCCATCATCCCCACTGAGCCGTCACCACCCCAACCCCATCATCGCAGCATCACCCCCATAACCACCACCGCACTACCTCCATCATCATAGCCATCAACCCCCATCTCTCTATACTCCTCCTCTGGTAATTCCCATTTTAAGGTTTGAACTTTTTTCTTTTTAATTTTTAATTTTTTTATTTTAATTTTGTTAATTTTTGTTTGGTTGAGGTGGGTTTGCAGTGTGATGTTAAGCGTAGGTGGATTTGTTGAGAACACTCCATTGCTGCAATTTCATTGTTTGGATTTTAATTTTATTATTATTATTATTTATTTATTTATTTGAGTTTTTTTTTTATTTTTTTTTTATTTTCTCTATTTATTTATTTACGTAATTTTTTTTTCTTTTTCCTATTTTACTATTTATTTTATTTTAGTTTAGTTTATTTTACTATTTATTTTCGTTTAGTTTAATTTGCATGGAAAGCCCTTCCAACCATGCTTCATAGCCTGCATTGGCACTTAACGGCATATTGATTCTCTTTTCTCAATCTGTTTTGTTCTGCTAATATGTCGATTATATGACCCTAATGCTCTTTATTGTTTAATTTTTTCTTACAGGAATCCATGGGTCGTCCCAAAGCTTCCAAAAGCCGTGCAATTGCAGTTGAGTCCACTTCACGCAACTGGCCCATTCAAACTTGTCCACTTCACATTGAGCAACCAAATGATAAATGGGCCACAAAACCAATTGTTATACAGACTACATTTGATGTGGCCCTGTTCTTTCGGGAGGATCCTACAACCGTATGGGCGGTCCAAGAGTTCTGCCTCCGCCACTTGCAAGCTTTGCTAGCCCCGTCCGATATTGCGTACCCTCGGTTGGTTCGCTTGTTCTATCAAAACATGTATCTTCAGCCGATAACCAATCCGGGGGTATTGTATACTAAAATTGATGATGAGGTGATCACTATAACCAAAGAGTCTATTGCCGATGCATTGGGTTCTCCTCTTCAATCTCACTTGCCTCAGTTATCAGTTTCACAAAAAGTCAATGCTTTGACCACTGTTCCATTGGGTCCCTCTACACCAAATCACATTCTACGTTCTCAACTTCCATGGCGGCTTTGGTTTGTTGATTTGGTGCTGAAGAAGAATGTGTGTCCCACTGGTCATGATCAACAACGGCGCCGAGATTTCCTTGATGCCCTCTATGTTGTGGAGAATGGTTTTTCTTGTGACGTTGCTGCCATAATTTGGAACCAAATGCATGCTTGTTATAAACAGTTCACCCAGACGCCCACGCAGCATGCTCAAGCATGGCCTCTGCCCTTTGCCAATTTGATTACTTTATTGGTTCGAGCCGATGGATATGACATTCCTCCTACTGAGCTGTTTGATCCTACTTGTGTTTCTTATGGTCAGCCTCTCTGGTCTGTTAGTTGGCGCAGATTGGTTCGAGAAAGTGGGCAGCATCCTAGGTTGTCCCGGCAGCCGGTTTGGCTTAGTACCCCTGCTGAGATTCCTCCATCCCCATCCAATAGACCTTCATCTCCTCCCCTTTCATCTCCACTTTTGCTTCCTACCACCTCAGAGGATCGATCCCATTCAGACTATAGCCGTCTTGAGCAGCGGTTTGATGCTTTTGAGGCACAGTATCAACTTGATATTGCCGAGACTCATCGCCTTCTTCGGGCTATTCTTGTCTATCAGCTCCCACCTTTTGATTCACCGGGCTCCTTGCCCCCTTAGTTCTCTCCACTCAAGTGCACTCCTTCCTTTTACTTATTTCGTTCTATTTCATGCTCTTTCATGTCATGTCCCCTTGAGGACAAGGTGTCAAATAAGTTGGGGGGAGTTGCTATTATTTTGCCTACTTGAGCTCAATATACTTCATGATTAAAATTTTATTGTTTTGAGCGTTTTCATGTTTTTCTGAGCTTGTATGAGAATCATTGTGATAGTTGTGCACTGCTAGTGATTTGTCTTTCTCTAACTTTCATAATTGGAGACAAATTGGGTTGCTACTCTTGTGACTCTATGATTTGATGGTTAAATTTTGAGACTAGTATCATGATGGCATTGACTGAGACTTATAACCCATGTTATGTAGATTTGAGCTTTAACTTTATTTTGAGGGTTATACAGTTTGCATATCTCCATTCTATCAACTGCCATTGTCACATGTCTAAGGTCAGTCAGTTTAGATGTCAGATGACACTTCTTGCCTTTGGGAAATGAAACTAGGCCCTCTTTCTACTTTGAGCCTGTTCGTTTGTTTCTTGCATCTTTACATTATTTACCTGATTGGAACCAAGTTGAGCCTTCATTATTATATCTTTCTTTTCATAGCCAGTAGCCTCGCTTTGGATGAAGAAGTTGGATGATTTTTCTTTGAGAAATTGGTGTTGTGAAAGTAGAGAAGTGAAGATGTACATTTTTCTTTTATTGTAATGTTATTCAGTTTAAAAAAAAAAAGAAAAAAAAAAGAAAAAGAAAAAGAAGAAAAAAAAATCAAAAAAAAAAAAAAATTATAAAAAAAGATTTCATTGCCGTTTCCTTTTCTTTTTGGTTTGCTCAAGTAGAAAAGTTGTGAGTAGTTTGGGTATGCTTTTATTAGGATTTTGGGAGTGGTGTTGCAATGTTCAAAAGAGATGATGAGTTTGGAAAACTATAGTTTATTCACTTCAGCTTCTTCGCTTATCTCATGGAGATTATTGTTCACTTACCCTTACATTATCCTTGACCTTGACCTACGTTACAACCAGAAACAAAGACCTAGCTGACCCCGAAGGTGTAGTAGTTGATGATTGAGGATGTGATTGTAGTGATCATGTGACATTGGGAGTTGATTTTCGTAGTGGTTAGAATCTTCTCTATGTTATTCTTGTTGTGCCTTCATTCATGTTTGCATGTGGACTATTTGATTTGTACTCAATAATTATTCTATCCACATGCATGAGAGGATACATATGCACCCCATCTCTGTGAGCTTCATTTGTGAGTGATATCTTTTGGTGAGATTTGGATTCAAAGTAATGCCTGTTTAAAAAGAAGTTTCATTGCCTAGACATCTTGTTATGGTTGTTGCTTTTATGCACACTGATTCTATCCATTTATGAGCACTTGGGAAATTCCCAAGTTGTTTTTAGTGACATAATTGTTACTTTGATTCGATTGTAACTCAGTTATACGCTCATTAAGATTCATTTTTATTAATTGCAAAGTATATTGTGTTCAAGTTGGGGGGTGTCGAATTTTGTGGGTAGATTCACTACAAACCCTCACGAGACTATAACTCGTCCACTAGGGTAACCTAGGGGTTTAAAACCGTATTGCATACGGTAAATGCAATCGTGTATCCCACGAAACAGGATTTAGTTAGTTCTATTTTGTCCCTTGTTTCCTTGGCTTTGCTCGAGGACTAGCAAAGTGTAAGTTGGGGGGTGTGATAATTGGTTAAAAAGTGCATATTTATTTTGTTAACCCTAGATATTCTTGCACTTTTATTATTTTAATTTCTCCAATCTATATGCATTTGTTAGTTAATTCTTATTTTATCTTTTTGCAGAGAAAGCTTGACAAAGTTGATGATTTCGTGGTGGATTTGGAGCAAAAGGAAAATATTAGCCTTTGAAGTGCTAAAAGAAGTGGAAAACAAGTGATTTTGGGTTAGAAAAGAGGCTTGGTCCATATGTAGGTGGACCAAGGCCTATTTTAGTATTATAGGCTCTATTTTGGAACACTTTAGACTCCCTTTTTGGGCCCCTAATGTCTAATTACGGGATTTTATGTTATTTTCCTAAATTCTTATTTTGTGAGGGTAATTTTGGAAAAAGGGGCATATTATTGGAAGCTAGGGTTTTGGAAAAAGAGGAGGCCGTTTTTGGGGATCTAGACGAAGGGAAAAAGGAAGGAGACGACTCAAAAGAAGAAGATGAAGAACTCCATGGCTATGGTGGTCTCCTCTTCCACTATCATGGGCTAAGTTCTCTCATTCCTAGGGTTTAGATGAAACCCTAGTCAAGTAATATTGCTTTTTTTTTCGTATTTTATTTTTGGGTTAATTAGTCTTGGATGTTGATTGTATAACATTGAGATTTTATTAAAGCATTGATTGTATTATTCAGTTTCACATAATCAATTTCTGTGATTTTGTTTATGTGGTTATACAATAGTAATATGTGTACATACATCAAAACCGTAGGATGAGTCATAACTCAGGGAAAACAAATTGTGACTATAACCTTAGAATTAGTGTAGACAATTTGTGTTGACCAACGATGATTCGTGCTTAGGGTTTTGGTGCATGGTTTTCTTGATGATTGTATTGAGGCTTGTAGCCAAAATACATCTGTTACATCCAAATTTAATGGCCCAAGAATTAATACAATTGAAGTTAGTTACAAGATTAGTGGTGGATTCAACACCCTAGGAATTCTCTTTTAATTCGATTTATTGTTAATTCAGTTCAATATTTGCTTTAATTATAATTCTCATTTAATTTTAGAAAGAAAATCAACAACAATCAATATTTGTTAATTTGAATTAAAATTAATCTCAACTTTGGTTTTTAAACAATTAACAGTCTCTGTGGGTTCGACCCTTACTTCTCTACTATACTAGTAGTTTAGTTTGGTAATTTGATTGATTTCCACGACAGATCAAGGTCTCAACTAAAAATCATTCAACACCAAGTAGAGGAGATAGAGGAAGAGGTAGAGGCAGAAGCAAAGTAAGAGGAGACAATGATCGTGGTAACCAACAACAATACCAACACCAAGACAATCAATTTCTAGGAAGAGGACGAGGAGGACACCACTCAACTACTTACATACCAAGGTCAGCAGACAAGTCCAATGTGGAGTGCTACAGATGTCATAAGTATGGCCAATACAAGTCCGATTGCCGAGCTAATCTAAATAGACAACATGGAGAGATGTCTAATCTTGTAGAGAAGGAAGAAGAAGTATCATTGCTAATGGTTTGTTATGCAAATGAGGAAACCAAAAAGAATTTGTGGTACTTAGACACAGGCTGTAGCAATCATATGTGTAGAGACAAGTCTACATTCTCTTATTTAGATGATTCATTTCGCAATAATGTGAAGTTTGGTGACAATTCTAGAGTTTCAGTTCGGGAAAAGGAATGGTGACAATTCAAACCAAGGGAAATTCTACTAAGACCATCACTAATGTTCTCTTCGTTCCAGACTTGAAGACGAATTTGCTCAGTGTGGGACAGTTGCAAGAGAAGGGATACAAGGTTTCTATCAAAGGTGGAGTTTGTCGAATTCAAGATGAAAAAGTTGGCTTAATTGCTCAAGTCAACATGACTGCAAATAAAATGTTTCCACTTTATCTCCACAACATTACTCATTCATGCTTCTTAGTGAAATTGAAGGATGTGGCATGGCTATGGCACTTTCGCTATGGGCATTTAAACTTTGGTGGATTAAAGACACTACATCTGAAGAACATGGTGACGGGTCTTCCTTAAATTATAACTCCCTCTCAAGTTTGTGAAGAATGTGTTGTTAGCAAACAACATCATAATCAATTTCCTCAAGGGAAATCATGGAGAGCAATGAAAGCATTAGACCTGGTTCATTCTGACCTTTGTTGACCAATAAATCCATCTTCCAATGGAGGTAAAAGATACTTAATCACCTTTATTGATGATTATAGTCAAAAAACTTGGGTGTATTTTTTGTAGTATAAATCTGAAGCCTTTGTAGCTTTTAAAAATTACAAAGTACTTGTTGAGAAAGAAGTTAACAGCCTAATAAAAGTTCTTCGCACTGATCGCGGGGGGGGGGGGGGGGGAGGGGAGAATACAACTCACATGAATTTGCAAATTTTTGTGAGACCCATGGAATCAAGAGGCAACTTACAATAGCTTATACGCCCCAAAAAAATGGTGTTTGCGAGAGGAAAAATTGCACAATCTAAATATGGTGTGAAGCCTTTTGTCAAGAAGTGGTGTTCCAAAAAGTTTTTGGCTTGAAGCTATAAATTGGGGCATTCATATTTTGAATAGAAGTCCCACTTTTGCTGTTCAAAATATGACACTAGAGGAAGTATGGAGTGGACGAAGACTAGCGGTAGATTATTTTAGAATTTTTGGATGTGTTGCCTATGCTCATGTTCCAGATGAGAAGAGGAGAACGTTAGACGACAAGGGAGAAAAATATATCTTTCGTAGTGTTAGTGATCAATCAAAATCTTATAAGCTTTACAATCCTAGCACTAAGAAAATTATCATCAGCTGCGATATAGTTTTTGATGAAGAACAAACCTGGTTGTGGAGCCAGAATGGTGTTAGACAACAAATTCCAACAGAATTTGATGGTGATAAGGAAAGGCAGCAGCCTATGGAGATTGTGCAAAAACCAGCAACCACTCAAAATGCTCCAATAGATTCTCAAAGTTCACTTATAACTGAAGTAGAAGATGAACAAAGGCCTCAACGCATTAGAAGAAGACCTGCATGGATGACTAATTATGAGGTAACTGGAATCGATCAATCTGAGGACCCACTTACACATTTTGCTCTATTTTTCGACTGTGATCCTACAGCTTTCGAAAAGGCTGTCAAAGAATCAAAATGAAGAAAAGTGATGGATCAAGAAATTGCAACAATTGAAAGAAACAACACTTGGGAGTTGATTGAGCTTCCAAGAGGGCACAAGACAATTGTTGTGAAGTGGGTGTACAAGACAACACTGAAAGAAAATGGCGAAGTTGACAAGTACAAGGCGCGCTTAGTAGCTAAAGGCTATAAGCAAGAGTTTGGCGTGGATTATAGAGAAGTCTTTGCTCCTATGGCATAAAATGATACAATCAGATTGGTGATTGCGTTGGCAGCACAAAGCTTATGGCCTATCTTCCAATTGGATGTAAAATCGGCTTTCTTACATAGAGATTTGGAAGAACAGGTATTTATTGATCAACCTCCTGGTTATATTAAGGTTAGAAATAAACATAAAGTTTATAAATTAAAGAAAGCTCTATATGGATTAAAACAAGCCCTAAGGGCATGGTATAGTCGTATTGATGCTTATTTTTTGAAGGAAGGTTTTAGAAAATGTCCATATGAGCATACATTGTTTGTTAAAATTGGTGATAGAGGAAAGATGCTAATTGTGTGCTTATATGTGGATGATCTTATTTTCACTGGAAATGATAGTGCCATGTTTAAAAATTTTAAGAAGTCCATGATGGATGAATTTGATATGTCTGATCCTGGATTAATGCATTATTTTCTTGGTATTGAAGTGAAGAAATTTGCTGCTGGAATTTTTATTTCTCAAAAGAAATATGTGCAAGAAATCTTGAACAGGTTTCACATGAAGAATTGCAATTCTGTGAGTACACCAACTAAGATTGGTTTAAAACTTGTTAAAAATCCTGAAAGAAAGAAGGTTGACAGCATATTTTACCAGCAAATTGTGGGGAGTCTAATGTAGTTGACTGCAACAAGGCCTGATATAATGTATGCTGTAAATCTCATTAGTAGTTATATGGAGTGCCCAAAAGAGATGCATCTTTTAGCTGCCAAGAGGATCTTTCGATATTTGCAAGGAACCATTGATTTGGGGCTGTTCTACAAGAAAGAAGCAAAATCAGATTTGTTTGGATTTACTGACAGTGATTATGTAGGTGACTCTGATGATAAAAGAAGTACATTTGGCTATGTGTTTACGATGGGCTCAGGAGCTATTTCATGGTCTTCAAAAACGCAACCAATTGTTGCTTTGTCAACAACTGAAGCTAAGTTTATAGCTGCAACAACATGTGCTTGTCAAGCTATTTGGCTGAGAAAGATTCTTGAAGAGCTTCATTTCAAGCAACCAGGACCCACTCTAATCTTTTGTGACAACAACTCTGAAATCAAACTTTCCAAGAATCCAATTTTACATGGAAGAAGCAAGCATATTGATGTGAAGTATCACTTCTTAAGGGATCTCACAAATTATGGAATCATTGATCTTACCTACTGCAAGAGTGAAGACCAGATTGCTGATATAATGACAAAGCCCCTCAAGTTGGCAACATTTTCAAGGTTAAGAAAGCTATTGGGCGTTTGCACTATGGAGAATCCACTGTTAGGGAGGGGCTATGTAACTAATATTATTTAAACTGAATATTTGAATAATTTCAGTTTAAGGGAGGGATTGTTGGAAATATTAATTTCTTTAAGTTTCTTGAGTCATTTGTTGTCCTGGTCAACAGGACTTTGTTGGTACTGGTTCTACTGTTATTATACGTGTCATGGTCTTTAGCTTTTACCTAGTCTATAGAAGTTTAGTGGAGTCTGTTATCTAATTATGTTTTTTTATGGTTTGTTATTCCAGTAACCATTCAGTTAGTAAGTTGGCACTATCTTAGGAATTAGTGGCTGCACATTCCTATGTTCATGCATCTAGCTGTTTGAGTATTAACTCTATACATAGAGCAGCTTGATATTAGTCGAAGATTTGTAGCAGTGAGTCAATAAAAGTACTTCAGTTTGCTTTGTCTCTTGTTTGTCTTTAATTAATTCTATCAGAGGGAGGGCTGTTATCTCCCATGACTTCTTGCATTTTGAGGGCATTATCATGTCAGCACTTTTAGATCTAATCTTAGTCAAATTAAAAACTAAAAGACTTTTGCAATTACAATATTTTGTCTCGTACGCTATCCTGTAATTAATTATTTTTAAAAATACTTCTAATAATTAACTCTATTAAAAAATCAAAAATCAATCATTTATTTATAGTATATTGAATCAATTCTAGGCTTTCTTAAATAGACACTTATTGTCAAGACAAAAACAGATATTTTCTAGATGTCCTAATGTATGTTCACAATCAAGTCCTAAACTCAATTCTAGGCTTTCTTTAATAGACCCTTATTGTCAAGACAAAAACAGATAGTTTCTAGATGTCCTAATGTATGTTCACAATCAAGTCCTAAACTCAAATTTATCAATAAATTTGTTTGATTAAGATAAGCCCCTTTCCTAGAATGTATGTTTACAATCAAGTCCCGAATTCAATTTTAATCAATAAATTTGTTTGATTAAAATAAGCCCCTCACCTCTTCACTTTAGTCTTTTTTTCATGTTTTAAAACGAACAGAATGATGAAACATAATTCATAGAATCAACCCGTAAATAGGTTGTACAAAAACTTAGTTGAATTGAGTTATATTATTTCTTCCCATCTTAGACCTTTTCAATCATTTGCAACTTTGTGAAACCTTTTGTCAATAATCCCTCTTCACACCATTTTAATTGTGAGTTGTCATTACACAAAATATAACCAAAGTAATAGGAATATTTGTTGAAGCAAGTCTAACAAAACACCAGAAAATACAATCATACATTAGGTCATTTCAAGAATGGGATTGGTAAGGAGGTCAAACAATACCCCCTTTTCTTCTTTTCCACCCAACCCCAAAATAAAGTATGGGCGCCATTAAATCCCTTTAAAATTGGTAACCAAAGATTATGGACACCAGAAGCAACAATAGCCAACTACCCATGAAACTCCAACTCATGAAAGGTGATCTGTCATGCCATTTTGTTAAGAGTTTGCCGGCGGCGTGACTCTGAGAACTCCTTTGTGCTGTTGCTAAAGCCTCAATGTGTACAGAAAAAAAAAAATGTCCTGTTGACTCGGCTTACCTGCCAAACAAATTTTGTAACCAAGTTACAATGAAATATGAAAGGGCAAAGAACGCAAGCAAATGATTACCAGATCCAAGTTTAGGATACCAATAGGAATGTGAGTGGCGCAACTGATATTACTAAACATCTTGTGGCTGACATATAATCACCAATAATTTGGATCCAATTGACAAAATACATCTATCCTGCTACTGCTACATTTCTTCAAGGCTGAAATTTCAAACATTTTTTGCCCTTTTTGGGTTAAATGACATTAGTCTAGAATGTTGAAGAAGAAAACTTAAAACTTGTAAAATGAAATCAAGGGAACTTAAATAGTTGGAAAATATACTATTATTAGTCAGTACCTTAATATGATGCAAATCTGCAACAGAGTTTATGCAAAATGATGTCGTGTTTGAGGTCCGGGCTGTTTTTTTATGTACAATGCCATGGCAAAGAAGACTTTCTAAAATGAAAAGAGTTCTAAATTCATTTTTTAAAACCGAAACCCCAACCATGTGGCTGTTGACCATCAGCAACAGAAAGAGGATGAACATTACTTCAATAAGAAATTCACATGGTCAATATATTTGATGCTCAACCAATCAAACCATGCAGCATAACCCATAGGCACACGATATATCTAAGGGCAACCTCCTATATATCTACAAGAAAAAACATATCCTCAAGGCTCAAGGACCTCTACAAAGGAATTTAAAGTAAAATGAAAAGACTCCAAAACCCAAAAAGATAAAGTAGTCAGAAATCGGCATCACTCCATTCAATTTATTAATAAGAAGATCCTCTCCGTCAAAGATACACTTATTTCACCACCTCCTAATAGCAAAGACTTGATGAACATAACTTTGATTTTGTACAATACGCCACCACTGAAAATCTATACTGCAGATTGATGCCTAATTACAAAATTAGACCTAAAGTCAAACTTTTTCAACAACCAGTTGCACTAAGTTGAAAAGTCAAAATTTTCAACAATCAGCTACAGAAAGTAGATAATGAGTTAATAGTAGGTCCACAGTCTCATTGATGATTTATTGCTAATTTAGACCTCATCTGATTTAATAGATAGATGTGTGTATATATATATATATATATATATATATCCAATTTTGACAAATATTTAAATGTATATATACATATATATATATATATATATATCAGAAATAATCACAGATGTTAATATTAAGTATCAAAATTAACATAAAACCTTAGATTCATGACATAGTACTAGACAATGCTTCAGAATCAATTGGAGAGAACAGCTTCCTTCACTTGCGGAATATTTTTAATTACTCTTATTTTACAGGTGGTGTATGGGGAGGTGGAAAACTAGGTCACTAAGACAGTTCCACGAGGTTTTATGTCACTTGCTAATATACAGACACCATAAAAAGAGAAACCAAGAGAGCACCAAGAACTTAATGTTGAACAGAAAATGCAAGCATTAGAAACTCCTCACCTTTTACACCAAAGTTGTTTAAGAACTACCGCTTGCAACATAAAGATCAGTAACTTTCCCCACTGCAACGGTTTTCCCTGTATAATATGATAAGCCTCGTAATATCAAAGTAGACCCAAAAAAATAAAAAATAACCATATAAATCAACAATGCATGGGCACCATCTGTCTCTCACCTTCAGTACGAAGAGTGAACCTTCCAAGTTGGGCAAAATCAGAGAACTTTTCAACGTATATCAAGTTATTCACCAGGAAGCACATTTTATGTAGGATAAAACATCAGAGTGGGAATGGGAGAATAATTACGCACAACACTGTGGAAAGTCACTTAAAAATTAAAAAAAAAAAACAAGTGAAAACAATTATGGTGACAACCAAAAAAAAAAACTTTGTGATCACTTCAGAAATAGCATTTCTTGGGTTTTCCTGTTTTCCCCCTTTTCTTGGCAGGGTAGGTGTAGGGTATAGGGTGGAAAAAACTAAAAAAAAAAATGAAAGAGAAGAAAATGCCCATATTGAGTAAAAAATCAGGACAACCAAATGTTTGCCTGTTTGGATATGTTTCATTTTCTGTTTTCCATTTTTTACATTTTTGAAAATAAAAATGATGAAATTTTGAAAATACATCATTTTCCGATCGTTTTAATATTCTAATGAACTTAGAGTTTCTGAAAACAAAAAAAAACCATTTCTAGTAGTTTCCTACAGAATGAGAGAGAGACCATTGTCTGGAAAATATGCCTCCAAAACAAACAAAAAAAAAAGGATTCTTAATTATAAAAAAAAAAAACACAAAAATGGATATGCTCATGCTCATAAAAAAAAAAGAAGGAATTTTCATTTTCCCTTGATAAAAAAAAGGGATTTTGAAAACATATCCAAACAATAATTTCTTTATGACATTATTTGATATGGCCAAGACATTTAGGGCATACTCATGTTATTGGATTATATGGGAAAACATATGTCACAGCTGTATATAATTCGAAGAAAGAAAAATTAAAAGATTCTTAATAAATTTAGGGCGAGGCTAAATGCACTCCCCTTATACATGCAAGCACTCCAAATTATAGTCTATCAGTTGGAGTACATGAGTACAAAAAGACATTAATCGGAGTGCATTTAGCTCCACCCAAAATTTAAAGAAATCAATAATGTTTCAAGTCCCAAATTCTTGTACCAAAATTTGCATCTCAAATGATGCGGCAATAAATTATTGGTAAAATATTGAAAATGTATCTAAACACCACCATTGATCTAATACCACATCATTTAAAATGTAAAATTTGGTACAAAATTTTGGGACAAGTATTATTGTAAAGAAATTAGTCTTGATATTTGCAGAAATCAAGTAATGAACCAAACCTGAATGCAACATATGACGACAACCCCATTCTTCACAAAGAGAACTTTCTTTTTCATAGGTTTTCTTGTCTTCGGATCAATTTGCTGCATCAGCTCTACAATCTCACACTCCTTAAGAACAGAATGAATGTGCAACAACTTTATAGCCAACAGTAAAAATTGCCTAACATAACAGCAACGTTGAGTATAATAACTGATATACCATAAAGTGACAGACCAATCCCCATATGACACATGTGCCTACCGAGCACCCAGAGTGCATCCATCCAGAGCAGGTGTATGCCATGACCTTCAGAGCTTACGGATCGGAAGCGCATGCATCCCTTAAATCCAACTCATGCTCAGAAGGAACAACGAATACTCACAAGAGGGTTCCGAGCTTATTATCGCCTTACGCACCTATTGAGCTAAGGATAAGGAAACCGTATTCAACAAGGAAACTGTTATTCACAAAGGGCAGTGTCTAACATGGTAACTGCTATTCTCTGGTGATCAAATCCCTACTTTTACGGCTCCAAATCCTAATCAACTTAGGAGATATGCAGCCTATAAATAATGCCCTAAGGTGCGCTTTTACATTTATGCTCATTCAATTACTTTCAATTACAGTCTTTTAATTTAGTTTATTGACTTTATCATCGAAGCGGCTACCGCCGGAGCCCATTCGGTGGCCCTCTTATCCTTTTCTTTGAGTGTTCCACAGGCGACAGAGATTAGAGCCCCTACCGACCAAAAAGTGCAACATCAGTTTGGCGCCGTCTGTCGGAAACAATAATCGTTTCTTACTAAAAGTTCTTTTGCAAGCGAACTCGTTGTCTTTCTCACCGAAGGATCATGGCTCCTAATCTCCGTCCAAGAAAGAATGCTCAAAATCCTCAAAACCCTCCACACCGGCAACCACTCAAAAGATGAAGGGGACAAACATCTAATCCCATGTAGTAGCAACTTGATCGAGTTCAGCGACAGACTAACATAACGTAGGAACAGCTCCTTGCCATCTCTAGAACTCTAGCGCAGCTTACCCAGAGTCCTAGGGGCAATCCCCTTCACCCTCTCGCCGACATGGCAAATACTAGGGCATAGTCTTCTGCCACCACCATGAGCGGAGCACCCAGTGAGGAAATTCCCGTTGAACAACCGGTGCATCCCCAAGACACTACTCACGTGGGATGAGACCCCCAACCATCAACTGCTGTCGGTAGAGGGATACCAGTCTTCAACCCGGCTGTCCATTACAAGAGTACAACAAGGGTTCCAACTCCGGTGGCTTCTGGGGCAGACACAGCACCTTACGAGTTCTAGCCTCAAGCAGCACCAGCTCCCCTAGTTCGGGAAGACCAGAATCCTCTTCCAATTATGGTTCATGGTTGTTCCATTTATATGGGCACTACAGTTGCAAAGCATGACTCGCAACAACTAATCCCGCCTAGGGACCTATAGAGAGCCGAAGAAGTTGCGGACTCTATGGACCACAATACTATTGCAAGAGGCATTCACATCCCTCTAGAGCAGGACGAGCTTGCAAGGTTGCTCGGAAGGTTCGCCACACCATTCACCCCCACTATAATGGCCGAGGAGCAGCCAAAGAAATTTGTTGTCCCAAAGTTCACTCTTTATGATGGGACTAGGGACCCAGGGGACCATCTTTCTCATTATCAACACACCATGGCACTACATGGGGCCACTGATGCTTTCATGTGCCGTACATTTTTGACCAGTCTCAAAGGTTCATGACCAGCAGAAGGCTGACGAAAGGGCCAGAGTTCCTACTGAATATAAAACAGTCCAAAGGAGAACCCCTACGAGAGTATATTACACGGTTCAATGTTGAGCTCGCCAAGATTACAGATTGCAGTCTGAGCTTTCTTGTAGCCACTCTGACCTCTGGTCTTGCTCAAAGGGGCTTCTGGGATTCTTTAACAAAGAGCCTTCCCGCTGACATAGCAGCGCTCATGGAGCGAGCCAGGAAGTATATAAACTTGAAGGAAGCAAAGAGTACCTCCCAAAAGATTAAAGAACAATCCCAAAAGGATGATCAGAAGAAGGACACCAGTGCCACCAAGAAGAGGGTCAGAAGCCAAAACAAAAGAACGGCGTCTAGAACTCCAAACAACATTGGCCTAAGGGGATTCACCACCTACACTTCTCTGAACACCTCTTTAGCTCATATACTTCAGCAGGTCCAAGCAAGTGAAAACATAAAGTGGCCAGAGCCGCTAAAGGGCAATCCCAACAACAAGAACCAGAGTAAGTATTGTGATTTCCATAAAGACCACAGGCATACGACTGACGAATGCAAGGCCTTTAAACAGGAAATCGAGCAGTTCATTAAGAGAAGACGACTGTGGGAGTTTGTCCGGCAAAATGGGAGGCAGAACTCCCGTAATGATAGGCCCCAGCAGAGGAGGCAAGAACTGAGGCCAGAGCAAAGGGATGGATGGAATGAGCCCTAACAACAGAACAATCAGGTCATCTTCGTCCTCCATGCAGACAGCCCGGCCATAGGGACATCCCACTGAGCAAAGAAGCGTTATGCTCGGGAGGCCAGAACTACTCCTAGCATCCTCAAGATCTCAGCTGTTGAGAAAATGCTAAAACTAGTTCCTGAGATCCAATTCACAGATCAAGATCTGGCAGGGGTACACTACCCTCACAATGATGCCCTAGTTATTTCTCTTAAAATTACTAATTTTGAAATCCAAAAAGTTTTGGTGGATATAGGGAGCTCTGCTAACGTACTATTCTACGAGCTCCTCAAACAGATGAAGCTCAAATCCAATGACGTCAAGCCCACTATTGCAATAATGGCAGGATTTGACAAGAACCTCAGTACCTCATTGGGGAGGATTGACCTTCCCACCACAACAAGAGAGGAAGATGGACAGAAGACCACAATCTCAGAATATATGGTGCTGAATTCCAAATCCCCCTACAATGTTATAATCGGAAGGCCTTGGCTCCATCAAATGGGTGCGGTCACCTCAACCCTCTACCAATGTTTGAAGTATGTGCACAACAATGCGGTCCACTCTATCAGAGTGTGCCAGCCAACTGCCCGAGAATGTAACGCTTTTGCACTCAAGGAAAAGGCCCCCAAATAGTAATTACTACACTCTCATGAAGGTAAGGGCCCAGACCTTACCCTCCATCATGACACAGAAGACTGTCCATCCAGAATTGATGAGCCTCTAAGTCCTAAAAGAAGGGACAGTAGGGCCAAACCCGTGGGGGATCCTATCAAGGTGTTAGTCAGCTCTGAAGACCAAGGGCGATACTTGCAAATAGGTCCAGACCTAACACCATCCAAGCAAGAAGCAAAATTCCTAAAGCACAACCTTTCCGTGTTTGCTTGGGAAACTAAGGTTATGGAGGGGATAGATCTAGACTTCATCACCCATAAGTTGATGACAGATCCTGACCACCCTCTCGTAAGATAGAAAAGAAGGACGCTAACTCTAGAGCGGCACCAGGTCATTAATAAGGAAGTACAGAGGTTGCTGGATGCCAAGATGATAAGAGAGGTATTTTATCCAAAATAGCTTGCCAATACTGTTCTGGTCAAGAAGAAAAATGGCAAGTGGAGGGTTTGTGTTGATTACACAGATCTCAATAAAGCTTTCCCTAAAGACAGCTTTCCACTCCCGAGGATAGATCAACTTGTCGATGCAACGACAGGACACGAACTTATGAGCTTCATGGACACCTACTCTGGATACAACGTGATCCAAATGTACCCTCCCGACCAGGAAAAGACAGCTTTCATAACCTAACGAAGTCTCTATTGCTATAGAGTGATGTCGTTCGGTCTGAAAAATGCTGGGGTAACATATCAACGTCTAGTCAACAAGATGTTCAATCCTCTAATTGGTAGTACAATGGAAGTTTACATAGATGACATGCTGGTCAAAAGCCTACAGAAGAGCATCCACATCCAGCACTTAAGCCAGACGTTCGATATCCTGAAGCAGCACAAGATGAAATTAAACCCCTTAAAGTGCACCTTCGATGTAACCAAAGGAAAGTTCTTGGGTTACCTTGTTTCCCAAAAGGGTATTAAAGCAGACCTTACTCAAATCAAAGCTTTGATTGAGCTGGAATCACCAAGGAAAAAGAAATACATTCAGGCTTTGAACGAAAAAATTACAACTATGAATTGAGTCAAAGCCTTAAAGGGAAACAGAGCATTGCAGTGGTCCGAAGAATGTGAAAAAGCCTTTCAAGAACTAAAGAAGTACTTGGCTTCCCCTAAACTCTTATCAAAGCCAATCCTAGGGGAGAAACTACTTCTCTATCTTGCAGTCTTTGAAAATATTGTCAGTTCTGTACTGGTCAGGCAGGACAAGGGAGTTCAGCAGCCCATATTTTATGTAAGCAAAGCACTGATGGATGCAGAGAAAAGGTATCCAGAGATTAAGAAACTGGCCTTTGCCTTAATAATCTCTGCACGGAAGCTTCGACCTTATTTCCAGGCTCACCCCATTGAAATTCCAACTGCCTATCCACTAAAATCAATACTACGAAAGCCTGAAGTCTCAGGACGATTGGTCAAATGGTCTGTGGAGTTAGGAAAATTTGACATATTCTACGTTCCACGAACCTTCATTAGAGGGCAAGCATTGGCAGATTTTGTTACTGAGTTCACCCCAGCACTACACGATAAGGCACAACTTAGTAAGAATTCTGCTACATGGCAGCTCTACACTGATGGATCATCCAGAGACCGAGCTTCTGGCATCCGCTTAGTGTTTCGATCCCCTAAGGGACTTATAGCTGATAAGGCAGTTACCTTGGGGTTCAGAGCTTCCAATAATGAAACCGAGTATGAAGCCCTCATCCTTGGGATGAAACTAGTTATGGAATATAAAGCCCAGAACCTCGAAGTTTTCTCTGACTCCTAATTGGTGGTAAGACAGGTTCTAGGAGAATTTTCCATCAAAGATAATAGAATGCTCCAATATTTAGAACTGGTTGGATTACTATAGCACTCCTTCAACGAATTCACTATCTAAAAAATTGAAAAGGGTCAAAATTCCAGGGCTGACGCCTTGGCAAACATGGCCTCTCTCACCTTAATGCAGAAGGAGAATCCATACTAAAGATCTCTCACCAGCTAAGGCCAAGCATAGAAGAGGTCTAGACCTACTAGGTTACCGAATAGACCCAAAATTGGATGACTCACATTCTCCAATACAAAGAAAGAGGGTTGCTCTCAGAAGACAAAAACATGGCCCGAAGAATTCGAATCAGGGCAGGTCGGTACCTGGTCTCAAACGGGAAGCTCTATCGCAGATCTTACTCTCAACTCTTTCTGTGGTGCTTGACCCTAGAAGAATCTCAATATGTTCTGGCAGAAACACATGAGGGAATCTGTGGCAACCATAATGAAGGTAGAACCATTGCCCACCGAGCTTTAACACAGGGTTACTATTGGCTTAACATGTTAAAACAGGCCAAGAAATACGTCCAGAAGTGTGACAAATGCCAACGATTTGCTCCATACCAACACCTGCCCCACCATGAGCTCATTCCTATCGCCAGCCCGTGGCTCTTTACTTAGTGGGGAATGAACATTATAGGGCCACTGCCAAAGGCGACACCGAACAGGAGATATCTCTTGGTCGCCATTGACTATTTCTCCAAGTGGGCCTCTTAACACACATCACATAGAAAAAAGTAAAAAGCTTCACTTGGAGGAACATAGTTTGCAGGTTCGGCGTACCTCGAGTTATCATTCTAGACAATGGAACGTAGTTTGTCGAAAAAGTTTTTAAGAAATTCTACCAAGACTTGCACATCAGTTATCATTTCGCATCACCAGGACACCCACAAGCCAACGGGCAAGCAGAAGTCACCAACCAAACAATTCTTAATACCCTTAAGAAAAGGTTGGAAGAAGCCAAGAGGAGATGGGTTGAAGAACTCTCTGTTGTTCTCTGGGCTTATAGAACCACAAGAAGAATACCGACCTTTGAAACTCCATTCTCACTTGCCTATAGCTCGGAAGCAGTGATTCTTATTGAGATCGGTATGCCTACCTTGAGGACGGAAGCTTTTGACCAAGGGGCCAAAGATCAACAGCTTGCAGAAAACTTGGACCTACTTGAAGAAAAGCGAGACCAAGCCAAAATCAAGATGGAAACATATCAACATAGGATGAAAAATAGCTCCAAACTAGGGCTACAACCCCTTAATTTCCAGGTTGGGGATCTCGTCCTAAGAAGAGTGTTCCCAAACACCAAGGATCCCACTATGGGAAAGTTGTCACCCAACTAGGAAGGCCTTTACAGGGTAACGAAGATTGTCAGACCAATCACATACTGGTTAGAAGACTTAGCTGGGAAACCCATTCCAAGACCATGGAATGTAGAACACTTACAAAAATATTATCAATAAAGATTTTTTTTTCTTAAATTCTTCCAAAAAGTGTTCTCATCCCAATGTACAAACCCCTAAAACCTTGCAACCTGTGTAAGAGTTATAGGTCTGGTCCATCTCAATGTACAGACTCCTAAAAACCTTGCAGCCTGTGCAAGAGTTATAGGTCTGGTCCATCTCAATGTACAGACCCCTAAAAATCTTGTAGCATGTGTAAGAGTTATAGGTCTGGTCCATCTCAATGTACAGACCCCTAAACACCTTGTAGCCTGTGCAAGAGTTATAGGTCTAGTCCATCTCAATTTATAAACCCCTAAAAACCTTGCAGCCTGTGCAAGAGTTATAGGTTTGGTTCATCTCAATGTATAGACCCCTAAAAACCTTGCAGCCTGTGCAAGAGTTATAGGTGTGGTCCATCTCAATGTATAGACCCCTAAAAACCTTGCAGCCTGTGCAAGAGTTATAAGTCTGGTCCATCTTAATGTGCAGACCCCTAAAGACCTTGCAGCCTGTGCAAAGATCTTAAGGTCTAATCCATGTCAGCATATTAACCATCACAATCCTTGGAAATTATCTCAAGAGTTACAAAGCAACGACCTCTAGAGGGGACCTTGCACCCAACACAAACAATAAGGACTTAAAGTATCTTACAAGAGAGATTAGTCAGTATCGGTTCTTAGGTTCAAATTAACCTTGCTCAAGGTATTACCAGTTTCAGTTTGATTATTCGGTTATCTCCAATACTGAGGATAGAAGACTTGTTTAATTATTCTACTGCACAATTATAAGTGATTTTGCTCAATCAATACCAATTCTGGTTCAACCATTACAAGTCTTCCTATCCAGTTATTATTAGTCCTAGTGGACAAAAGCTCTGATTATGGTGGATTTGCTCAATTATCATTACAAGTCTCCTACTCAATTATTATCATCCAGGTTATAGAAGTTCTGATTATAAGAGATCTGTTCAATAACCATCATGGGTCAATCATTATAAGTTTTTATGTTCGGAAGACATCATTCAGCTCATGCTTATTTGGAAAATAAAGGAAAGGTTTAAAGTTTAAAGGGCTGGATCCCAAGCTTATATTGTTGTGATGGGTTGGAACAGTGCTGAAGTCTACTTGACACATCAATTCACATCCACAACAGTATACAAAATTTACAAGTATTTCTATTCAGAAAAGTAAGAGACACTCAAGTTCTGAACAAAAGATGATCTTCATTGATAAATAATTCAAAACTACAACATTTCAAAAAAGAGAAAGAAATATACAAAGTCCTAAGCTGCTGCTGGAGGATCGGCTGGGGCAAGCTCTTCTTTATCACCCTGAGCTGAAGGGACCTCAATATCCTCAACCCTGGTCAGATCAAGATTAGGGTATTTCACTTAAAGCTTGGCTTTGAAAGTCTTGTAACCATGATCCATCAGCTCCATACCCATCTCTTCGACCTCAGCCTTCATTTCTGCTTCAGTTTAGGCTTTAGCAGATTCAATGGCGTCCTTGGTCTTCTGAATAGAGCTAACTCGGAAGTCATCAAACTCCTTTTGAAGCCCTCCCAACTTCCGAGCCAGGGAGTCCCATTCAGACACCAAGATCTGTGTAGAGTTCGCTGCCTCCTTTAGCCTCTCCTCTATAACAGAAGCGTTGGACTCGGCCGTCCCCAACCAAAGCCTGGCCTCATCCAGTTCATCTTGGAGGCCATTAACTACCTCTAGATCTATTCTGGAATCCATAAGGCCAGCAAGGCTGTGCATGGTCTGCAAAACAAGAAACTAAATATGTCAGAATAGATACAGTAACAAAAAAAGGGATAAAGAAAGAGATCACGCCTTCTGTTGGAGAGACATTAGCTCTGTAATTGTCTTCCCCGCCTTCTGCCCTTTGTATCTGTCTGGACCAGCCATCCAAAACTCGTCGAAGGCCTGCTTTACGAGCAAGTACCCGTTGGGCATTTGAGAGGGATCAAAGGCTGCCATGCCCTTACCCTTTTTTGGCATTTCAGGAGTAGGAGGGGGGAGGCTCAACAATTACGACCCCCTTTTTGGTAGGAGCCTCGGTAAGGGAGTTAGAGCGAAGCTTCCTCCTCTTCACTTGAGGAGGAGGCTCAACTGGGGAAGAGGTATCCCCCACTTTCTTGCTCCTTGGGGCCCACTTTCTTCCTCTTAGGTGCCCACTTAGTAAGCAGGGACTTCTTCAAATTCCCTGCTCGAACCTTATTTTGATCGCCATCAAATTCTCTGGTGTGATGATGGCTCGATGATCTTGGTTACTAGTCTAGAAGAGCCTGCGGTATTGGTCTTGAAGGTCAACTGTAAAGATTGACCTCTTTCAAACACTTTTTTCTGCATAGAAGACATGAACACAGTGGTTAGATAAGCAAGTCAGAAGTGAAAGCATAAACAAAAGCAGAATTGTTACAAAAGAAAGGGGTCTTACCCTTAATCCCAGTACTCCGAGGGAATGTTAAAATCTGATCCTGAAAATGCTCCAGCTTCCATCTTTCTCCTACAAAGAAGTACCACTTCTTCCAAGTTTTATTAGAAGTCGGTACCGAGGAGAAGGAACTGAACCCCTTGACAAATGACATGTAGAAGAGGCCTTCCGACCTCATATATTTGAGATTCATATTACTACGGATCAAGTCAAGGATCACCTCGACCCTGTTTTGATGTCCTAGCACTATGAACGCTAACAGGTGCATCCAACTATTGAGATTAAAGTCGATAGGGCAAATGTTGAACCATTTAAAAAACTGTACAACTAGAGGAGGCAGGGGGAGTTTTAGCCCCATCTCAAACCAGGCAAGATAGACGCAAATTTCGCCCTCTCATTAGAGGGGCAATCTAAAGCACTAGGAGCCCTAATTGTGACATTTTTTGGGAAGTTAAAGGACTCCCTCAGACCATTTAACATGGTTGAAGTTACAGCACTCTGTCCTTCCTCTCTTTGGGAGGGCCTGCCAGAGGCTTCCCCCATCCTATTCCTAGGCCCTACAAAAGTGTCTATAATCCTAACCCCCGAACTGGAAGGGGACCCTACTACTGTACTTTCGGTGTCACCGAAAGAATTACTGTCGAGCACAGTCAACTCCAAAGAGCTTCTTGTGCCCTGGCCAACACCAGACAATGCATCCGAGACTGACATCGCCAAAAGACAACAAAAATAAGGAAGAAGAAACAAGAAAAGAAGAAGGAGAATAATGAAAATAAACAGAAAACGAAGGAAAACGGGTTAAACTTGTGGATGACAAGAGATAAGGAGCTTCGGACGGCGAAGATCTCTTCAAAGTCCTCTGGTTGCACTAATTCGATGACGACAGTATTTCTCTCTCAAAAAGCAATAAGAAATGATGAGGGGAAAAGGGCGTACGCATGCCCTTTCCCCCTTTATATAGGTTTACAGAAATGGGGGCCCAATCAGCCGAACCGTCATGGCGGTTGGAGGCAATGATGGCCTCGAAAGCCCAAACGATGGGTTGCGCAGTGAATGTCACATCAAATGGTTGTATCGGGAATCAGAAAGACAAAACGCTTGGCTTTGAGGAAACCTCAGCCCTAGTTACGTGTATTGCTAACTAAGGCTCAAGGGAGGGGAGTAGCTAATATACCATAAAGTGATAGACCAATCCCCACATGACACGTTGCCAACCGAGCACCCAGAGTGCATCCATCCAGAGCAGGTGTATGCCATGACCTTCAGAGCTTACGGATCGGAAGCCTATGCATCCCTTAAATCTAACTCAAGCTCGGAAGGAACAACGAACACTCATAAGAGGGTTCCGAGCTTATTACCGCTTTATGCACCCTACCGAGCTAAGGATAAGGAAACAATTTTCAACAAGGAAACTATCATTCATGAAGCTCAGTGTCCAACACGGTAACTGGTATTCTCTGATGATCAAATCCCTACTTTTACAACTCCAAATCCTAATTAACTTAGAAGATCCGCAGCCTATAAATAAAGCTCTCAGGTGCACTTTTATATTCATGCTCATTCAATTACTTTCAATTATAGTCTTTTAATTCAGTTTATTGACTTTATCATCAGAGTGACTACCGCTAGAGTCCATCCGGTGGCCCTCTTATCCTTTTCTTTGAGTGTTCCACAGGTGACAGAGATCAGAGCCCCTACCAACCAAAATGTACAGCATCAATATCAATAATAATAATAATAATAATAATAATAATAATAATAATAATAATAATAATAATAATAATAATAAAGAATTTATTTAAAAATGTAATAAGAATTTTTGTCCATACATTGTCCAACAACTCAAAGATCTGCAATTGGGCGACAAACTCGTAAACTGCAGCTCTTGGTTTTGCTGCGAAAAAAGGTAACTTATTAGAACCCAAAACCATCAAAATTAACTGTTAAGAAAGAATATTCAAGGCAAAAAAATGAATAAGAACATACTATGAGCCAATTAAACCAAGTTAGTATAGTTTTAGTACAACTCTTAATGTTGAGTCCTAGTAGTACTCGATATGTTTTATCCTAATGGGACTAGGGGTATTTATCCTAGTGGGAATAATATTATTAGTTTGAATAAGATTAGAAGTCCTAATTGTATTAGGATTAGATTTTATATAATCTATATATATATATATATATATGTCTGTAGGCATTGTGAGTCGGTGTGCTAGTTTGTATAATGGCTTCCGAAATTCTACCATGTTAAAAAAAACTTGAT
Source organism: Nyssa sinensis (assembly GCA_008638375.1). Taxonomy (NCBI): domain Eukaryota; kingdom Viridiplantae; phylum Streptophyta; class Magnoliopsida; order Cornales; family Nyssaceae; genus Nyssa; species Nyssa sinensis. Next base: position 20,466,292 of record CM018035.1, read on the forward strand.
GCTTGATTGAGTTTCTTTTCAGTAAAATAATATTTTTTTCTATGCTCCAAGGTTGTTGTGATTTAATCAAACAATATTCTTACTTTGTTTCGTTCGGATCTATTAAAAAATTTATAGATTCAACAATTGGTACCAGGGCCTGGTTTCTTAGTTCGTGAAGATGACTTCACTTATTTATACGATTTACAAATTTGATGGAAAATCTCCTTTTCATATTTGGGAGAGTGCAATGATGACCTTTTTTAATTCAAGTGGTTTGACGACAAAGTTCATTAAGGAAGAGCTTGTAGAAGATGCAGATGAGCAAACAAGGCAAGTAAACTTCAAAACTTTAAATTGCGTTCATCAAGTAATACATATTTTTGTTCTTAGTAAAATTGCTCATGTTCAGTTTGCGAAACAAGTAGGGGATATTCTTAAAAAAATATATGTTGGTGTTGATAAGGTGAAAAATGATAGATTACAAAAACTACATAGGGATTTTGAGTTTTTACAGATGGAAAAATCATAAATTAATTTCTGATTATTTTTCGCAGACTACGACACTTGTTAATGAGATAAAAACTAATGGTGAACAAATAGCAGACCGTCAAATAGTTGAAAAAAATCTTCAAAGCTTGACATTGCAGTTTGAATATAAAGTGACTGCTATTGAAGAGTCTACTAACTTAGAGTCCATGATAGTGGGTGAATTATAGGGTTAGTTGATTGTTCATGAACAATGCTTGAATGAGAGATCAAAAAATTCAGTTGAGGAAGCTTTACAAGCTCAATTAAATTTTAAGAATAAAAAAGGTGGGTCTCATAATAATGTAGGATTTAATCAACGTTTTCAAGGCTACCAAAATAGAGAGCAGAATTACAATAATAAAGGAGGTAGAGGCAACAATGGGCAAAATAGATCTGGTGGAGGAAGAAGTAGAGGCAATCAGTGGTAGAATAACAATCAGTGGTAGAATAACAATCAGTGCTAGAATAATAATCAGTGGCAGAATAATAATTGGAAGCACAGACCAGTCCAAGGAAGAGGGGATGGTAACAATTCTAATCCACAATCTCATAAATTCAATATTCAATGTTTTAATTGTGGCAAGTTTGGGCATAAAAAGTCTGATTGCAGATCTAGAAGGCCGAATAATAGAGATCATCAAACTAATGTTGCTGAAAAGAATCCTGGTGGTAATAATGAAGTAGAGACCGTGTTGTTGGCTTGTAATGTTATGGATAATGATGATGGTACTGAGTGGTATTTAGATACTAGCTGTAATAATCACATGTGTAGTAAGAAAGACATGTTTTCTTATTTGGATGAGTCTGTTCGATCAGAGGTAAAGTTTGAAAATAATTCAAAGATACATGTGATAGGTAAAGGCAGAATATCAATCAGTTTAAAGAATGGGTCTCACAAGTATATTTCAGATGTGTTTTATCTACTAGGTCTACAACAAAATTTGTTGAGTATGGGGCAAATTTCATAGAGAGGTTGTGATATGCAAATCCACTATAGAGTTTGCGCAATCAATGATGATCGTATGGGGCTAATAGCAAAGGTAAACATGACTCCAAAACGTTTATGTTCATTGAGTATTAAATGTAAGAATTTACCTTGCTTTAGTTCTATGATTGATGATGATAGTTGGTTAAGGCATATGCGTTTTGGGCATGTGAATTTTGGTAGTCTTAATTTCCTTGCAAGAAAACATTGAGTTTCTGGTTTGCCTACTATTGATATCCCAAATAGAGTTTGTGACAATTGTGTTACAGGAAAGAAACATAGAGATGTTTTTCCTACAAAAAATTCATGGAGAGTCAAGAGCCCTTTGGAGTTGATACACTTAAATTTATGCTTAGTGGAGGTACCTTCTAATGGTAGCAGTAGGTACTGTATTACATTCATTGATGATTTTAGCAGAAAAACATGGGTTTATTTTTTGCAACATAAATATAATGCTTGTGATACTTTTAAAAAATTCAAGGTCTATATTGAAAAGCGAAGTGGATTTCAAATTAAAACTTTGAGAACTGATAGGGGTACAGAGTATCTTGTTTGTGATGATTTTTTCAAAAAACATGGTATTAGGCATCAGTTGACTGCTAGATATACTCCACAGCAAAACGGAGTGGCAGAAAGAAAGAATAGAACTGTTATGGATATGGCTAGATGCATGTTAAAATTTAAAAATTTGCCTAAAGGATTTTGGGCTGAAGCGGGTGCTTGTGCTATTTATGTTTTGAATATGTACCCTACTAGAAATGTTTCTAACAAAACCCCGCAGGAAGCTTGGAGTGGATAGAAGCCTATCATTAAACACCTAAGGGTGTTTGGATGCATTGCATATGCTCATGTGCCAGATCATCTTAGAAAGAAACTCGATGATAGAGCTGAAAAGTGTATTTTCATTGGCTACAGTTAATTGTCAAAGGCCTACAAGTTGTATATTCCAATAATAGAGAAGGTGATTACGGACACACCAATCATCTTGAGACACGTGTGCTTACGGAACTAATAAACTCGATTATACAGAGCAGGCGCAGCCTCCAAGGCACTCTCATACATATATCCTCCAAAGCTGATGCTCTGGACGATATTCACTCAGTATTCCGTATGGTTCCGACCTCGTTGTTTCCTTAACATCCGCCGAGCAAAGAATAAGGAAATAGTCTTTTACAAGGAAACTACCATACATGGTTATCTTTATTTTGATACAATGTTCAACAAGGTAACTGCAATCTCCAATGATCAAATCCCTATTTTCATGGCTCCGAATCCTAATCAACTTAGGAAGGCCGCAGTCTATAAATTAAACCCTATAGGTACGCTTTATTTTCATGTTCATTCTTTGGCTTTCATTACAGTCTTTTCAATTTAGTTTACTTACTTAAGCATCGGAGCGGCTACCGCCGGAGCCAATCCGGTGGCCCTCTGATCCCCCTTTTTGAGTGTTCTACAGGTCGCAGAGTCCAGATTTCTTACGAGCCAAAAAGTGCAGCATCAGTTTGGCTCCATCTGTGGGAAACAGCTAATCTCCAAATGATCTATTCACAAACTTATTCTCCTTCTCACCGGAGAACCATGGCCCCCAATCTCCGACCAAGGCAGAACGCTCAAAATCCATAAAACCCTCAACGTCGGCCGCCTACTCCACGAGCAAGAGGGCCGACGGTTGATCCCATGCGACAAGAGATTGAATCAATCAAACGACACAACGAGCTAGTGCAAGAACAACTACTAGATATATCTAGAACTCTGGCAATGCTTACACGGAATCAAGGGACGAATCCTCCAAACCCGCCAGTCAATATTGTTGCGGGAACACAACCCCCTATTATCACTGAGAATGAAGAGCCCCATGAAGAGGCTCTAAATAACCGGCCTGGGCACCCCCAGGGTATTGCTCACGTCGGTAGAGATCCACAGCCATCAGCTGCCCCAGGCTGGGGAACACCAGCCTTCGTCCCTGACATCCATTACCGAAGCACTACTAGAGCCCCAACTCCAAGAGCTTCAGGAGCACATCTGGCACCACAGGAGCCTTAGCCCCAAGCAGCACCAATCCCTCCAGCTCGGAACCCTCCTCCGTCCGTGGGACATGCTCAGCCCGACTACCCTAAAACCGAGGCTATAAGGCAAGGTTCACAAGAAGTCCGGCTTAGAAACCCACGAAGGATCGAAGAAATTGCAGAATCTATGGACCGAACAGTAGCCGTGAGAGGTGCCCAGAACCTTCCAGAGCAGGATGAGTTGGCCAGGCTGCTCGGAAGACTTGCCACCCCATTCACTCCTGCCATCATGTCAGAAGAAAGACCAAGGAAGTTCATAGTGCCAAAATTCACCCTATGTGATGGGACTAGAGACCCATGAGATCATTTATCGCACTACCAGCACATGATGGCCCTTCACGGGGCCTCTAATGCCTTTATGTGCCGAACTTTCATTACCAGCTTGAAAGGTACTGCTCTAAAATGGTTCCACCACCTCCCACCGAACTCAATTACCAGTTTCTATGAGCTCGGTAGGCAATTCCTGGACAGGTTCATGACCAGCAGAAGGCTCAGAAGGGGACCAGAGTTCCTGCTAAATGTCAAACAGACTAAGAAAGAGTCCCTCAGAGCTTACACTGCATGCTTTAATGCCGAACTCACGGAGATCACCGACTGCAACCCAGGTTTCCTTGTAACTGCCTTAACTTTTGGTCTTGCTCACGGTGGCTTTAGAGATTCCTTGACAAAGAGACCTCTTGCCGACATGGTGGCATTAATAGACCGGGCTAGGAAGTACATCAACTTGGAAGAAGCTAACCGCACGTCCCAAAAAGGCAAAGAGCAAAACCAGAGGGACAATCCGAAGAAGGAGGATCATAAAAAGGACGACCACAGAAGAGACCCTAGCAAGAAGAGAGCCAGGAGTCCAGAAAAGATAACAGCACTCAGGGCTGTTTATAATTCCGGACCAAGGGAGTTTACTAACTTTACCCCTTTGAACATTACACTAGCTCAGGTACTTCGGCAAATCCGAGATCGGGAAAACCTAAGATGGCCAGAACCGATTAAAGGAGATCCCAACCTTCGGGACCAAGGTAAATATTGTAATTTTCACAAAGATCATGGGCATACGACTAACTCATGCAGGTCCCTTAGATATGAGGTTGAGCAGCTCATAAAGAAAGGACGTCTTCGGGAGTTCATTGAGCAGGATGGGAGGCAGAACCCCCACGAAGACAAGCCTCAGCAACGGACAGACCAGAGGTCCGAGCAGAGACTAGAGTAGAGGGAAGGACGGAATGAGCCTCAAAGGCAGAACAACCACGTCATTTACGTCATCCATGCAGACTCCCCTATTACAGGAATGTCGAACAGAGTAAGGAAGAGGTATGCTCGAGAGGCCAGGGTTGCCCCAGATGTATTGCAGATCACCAACGTTGAAAAAAGGCTCAAACCAGAATCGGAGATTCAGTTCATAGAACGGAATCTAGCAGGGGTACACTGCCCTCACAATGATGCCCTCGTCATCACTCTCAAGATTGCCAACTTTGAGATCAGAAGAGTTCTGGTTAACACCGGTAGCTCCGTTAATATACTGTTCTATGAGCCACTCAAACAAATGAAGATTGACCACAACAGCATCAACCCTACCACCGCCGTAATGGCAGCGTTTGATGGTAATCTCAGTACCCCATTGGGAAGGATCGACCTACCTACTACTGTAGGGGAAGGTGAATGACAAAAAACCACCATCTCAGAATATATGGTATTGAATATAAAATCTCCTTACAATGTCATAATTGGGAGACCATGGCTACACCAGATAGGGGCTGTTACCTCGACCCTCCACCAATGTTTGAAGTATGTCCACAATCAGAATATTTATTCTGTCAGAGGGTGCCAGCCGACTTCTCGGGAATGCCATGCCATTGCACTCAAGGAAAATACTACCAAATAGCAATTATAGTATACTCGGAACTGTGCAGATCCAATTCTTTCCCACAATCCCGAGGAGGAAGGTTGCCCTTCCAGAATTGAGGAACCCCTAAGTCCAAGAGGATGGGACAGCAGGGCCAAACCCACTGGGGAGCCCATCAAAGTATTAGTCAGCTCAGAATCAGAGGGGTGCTATTTGTACATTGGTCCAGACCTGACACATGCCGAGCAAGAGAAGATAATCAGGTTTCTGAAAGACAACCTCTCTATATTTGCATGGGAGACCAAAGATATGGAGTGTATAGATCCAAACCTTATAACTCACAAACTGATGGTAGATCCAGACCACCCACCAGTGAGACAAAAAAGAAGGCCGCTAGCTCTAGAACGGCATCAGATCATAAACAAGGAGGTCCAGCAACTACTTGAAGCCAAGATGATACGTGAAGTATTCTACTCAGACTGGTTGGCCAATACCGTTCTGGTCAAAAAGAAAAATGGCAAGTGGAGGGTCTGTGTTGATTATACAGACCTCAATAAGGCTTGCCCCAAAGACAGCTTTCCACTACCAAGGATAGACCAGCTGGTTGGCGCTACTACAGGGCACGAACTCATGAGTTTTATGGATGCCTATTCTGGGTATAACCAAATCCAGATGTACCCTCCAGACCAAGAGAAGACAGCCTTCATAACTGAATGAGGTCTCTATTGCTACAAAGTAACGCCGTTCGGTTTGAAAAATGCTGGGGCCACATACCAGCGGTTGGTCAACAAAATGTTTAGCTCACTACTCGACAATACCATGGAAGTGCACATTGATTAGATGTTGGTCAAAAGTTTACAAAAAGGTAGTCACCTCCAGCACTTATCCCAGGCCTTCGATATCCTAAGACAGCACAGGATGAAGCTCAATCCCTCAAAATATACCTTCGGGGTAACGAAGGGAAAATTCTTGGGATCCATTGTCTCTCAAAGGGGTATCGAGGCAGACCTCACTCAGATCCGAGCTCTGATTGGATTGGAGTCACCAAAAACCAGAAAAGACATTCAGGCACTGAATGACAGAATTGCGACACTCAGTAGGTTTATCTCCAAGTCCACTGATCGTTGCCTACCCTTCTTCAGAGCTTTAAAGGGTAACAAAGCTTTACAATGGACAGAAGAATGTCAGAAAGCTTTTCAAGAACTGAAGGAATACCTTGCCTTTCTAGAGCTCCTGTCAAAACCAGTCCAAGGGAAAAAGCTACTCCTCTACCTCGCAGTCTCTGAGAACGCGATCAGCTCCGCACTAGTCAGACAGGACAAGGGAGTACAGAGGCTCATATTCTACGTCAGTAGGGCATTGCTCGACACAGAAAAGAAATACCCAGAGGTTGAAAAGCTGGCCTTCACTTTGGTAATATCAGCTCAAAAACTCAGACCTTATTTCCAAGCTCATCCAATTGAAATCCCAACAGCCTATCCCTTGAGGTCAATATTGAGGAAGCCTGAGGCTTTAGGAAGATTAGTAAAGTGGTCTGTGGAGTTAGGAGAATTTGACATATCATATTTACCACGAAACTCCATCAAGGGACAAGCCTTGGCAGATTTCGTTGCTGAGTTTACCTCGGCACTTCAGGACAAGGCGCAGCTCTTTGAAACTTTAGGGCCATGGCAGCTCTATATTAATGGGTCATTAACCAATCAAGGTTCGGGAGTGGGCCTGGTCTTGCAGTCCCTTGATGAGCTCTTATCAGAAAAAGCAGTCAGCCTAGGATTCAGAGCTTCCAACAATGAAGCAGAATACGAAGCCCTAATCCTAGGCATGAAGTTGGCTCTAGAATGCGAGGTTCAAAACCTTAAAGTCTTCTCAGATTCCCAGTTGGTGGTAAGCCAAGTCTTGGGGGAATTCTCCATTAAAGATGATAGGATGCTTCGGTATTCCGAACTAGTGAACCTTTTGAAGCACTCCTTCCAGACGTTCTCTGTCCAGAAAATAGAAAGAAGCCAGAACTGCAAGGCAGATGCTTTGGCAAACATGGCATCCCGCCTAAAGTCAGAAGGAAACTTCGCAATAAAAATTTCCTACTAACCAAGACCCAGCATAGATGAAGCCCAAGTTGCCCAAATTGCTGAACAGCCCCAGAATTGGATGACCCCAATCCTCCAGTTCCTGGAATCGGGGCTTCTCCCAGAAGATAAAAACAAAGCAAGAAGAGTCCGGATCAAAGCGGCTCGGTACCTGATCCTGAACAATAAGCTTTACAGAAGGTCTTATTCTTAACCCCTGTTGAAATGCTTAGCTCCAGAAGAATCTCAGTATGTCTTGGCTGAAATACACGAAGGAATTTGCGAAAACCATAACGGGGGCAGAACAATAGTTCACCGAGCTCTGACACAAGGCTATTACTAGCCTAATATGCTGAAGCAGGCTAAGGAGTACGTCCGGAAGTACGACAAATACCAAAGGTTTGCCCCATATCAACACCAGCCTCATCACGAGCTCATCCCAATCACCAGTCCCTAGCCCTTTGCTCAGTGGGGGATGGACATCGTGGGCCCATTACCTAAAGCCCCACCAAACAGGAAGTATCTTTTGGTAGCCATTGACTACTTCTCTAAATGGGCTGAAGCTGAACCTCTAACACATATCACAAAGAAGGAAGTTGAAAACTTCACCTGGAAGAACATTGTCTACAGGTTCGGTATACCACGCGTAATCATCTCTGACAATGGGATGCAGTTCATTGGTAAATTCTTCAAAAACTTTTGTGAAAATCTCAACATCAGGCAACACTTTGCCTTTCCAGGCCATCCACAAGCGAATGGGTAAGCAGAGGTCACCAACCGAACGATCCTTGATGCATTAAAGAAAAGGTTGGAGCAAGCCAAAGGAAAGTGGGTGGAGGAACTTCCTGGGGTTCTTTGGGCCTACAGAACAACCAGAAGAACTCCCACCTCTGAAACCCCCTTCTCATTGGCCTATGGTACAAAAGCAGTAATCCCGGTAAAGATCGGTATGCCAACTTTAAGGACTGAAGCCTTCGAACAAGAGTCCAATGATCAACAGCTGGCAGAAAATTTGGATTTGATTGAAGAAAAAAGAGGCCAAGCCAGAATAAGGATGGAAGCCTATCAGCAGAGAATGGTCAACAACTCCAAAGTGGGGCTCAAGATGGTCAGCTTTCAAGTTGGAGACCTTGTCTTAAGAAAAGCTTTTCCAAACACCAAGGATCCCACTATGGGAAAGTTGTCACCCAATTGGGAAGGCCCCTACAGAGTGACAAAGGTTGTTAGGCCTACCACCTACTGGCTAAAGGACATGGCTGGGAAACCTATTCCTAGACCTTGGAATGTAGAACATTTACGGAAGTATTATCAATAAAGATTTTTCTTTCTTTTTAATACCTCCATAAAATGTTCATCTCGTAATGCACAGACCTTCAGAGTCTAGTCCATCTCTAATGCACAGACCTTCAGAGTCGGGTCCATCTCTAATGCACAGACCTTCAGAGTATGGTCCATCTCTAATGCACAGACCTTCAGAGTCTGGTCCATCTCTAATGCACAGACCCTCAGAGTCTGGTCCATCTCTAATGCACAGACCTTCAGAGTCTGGTCCATCTCTAATGCACAAACCCTCAAAGTCTGGTCCATCTCTAAATGCACAGACCTTTAGAGTCTGGTCCATCTCTAAAAATATAGATCTTACAATCTGGTCCAGCAAGTATTCAGACCTGATGATTTAGTCCGTTTAAAGGCATCAAGTTCCAATATCTATAACTACTTTCCAACTATTATTATTTACACAAGTTTCCTAGATTGGCAGATCCTCAGAGCTGATTCTCAGATTACTTGGTTTATGTACTACCGAGCAACAACACTACATTACCTTAGCATTTGCAACAGCTCAGAGTACTTCAATTCAAAATCACAAGTATTATGTTTCTTTGGTCTACTCCCAGAACATACAAACAAAACTATTGGTGAAAAGTAAGTATCAGCAGTGCTCGGAAAGATGTTTTAACTTCAAAAGAACACATCCAATTAAAAGGTGCATCAGATTTCAAGAAAAGGGAGCAAATTTTATTGATAATCCATAAAGGTTACATCGATACAAGAAGACTAGAAGAAGAAAAAACAAATACACAAAAGCTACGACAATTTCGGACTAGACGTTGTCTGTTTTGCAACAGCGTATCTATCTTCCTTGAATCTCTCTGGTACAGGGGAAAGGGTTTAGAGTTCCACACCACCATTACTGCCATCACCGGCTTCCATTTGAAAGGAAGGAACCCTGAACCCCAATCTGCATCGTACCCAAGCCATTTCATCATCAATGTCACTGGTATCAATACCAACGGAGGATGGGGGCTCGAGGTCTCAAGAAACCTCCATTCTCCACCTACTTTTTTCTCAAATCGGGCACAACACCCAAGCCGGATTGGGCAAGGGTCTCTGCCAAGACATCAAGGAGAGGAGGCATCCCACCTTCGTCTTCATCACCAATACTCTAGGCCTCGGTTGAATCAAGGAGGGTCCACCTCCAATCGGAGAAATCTCAACCGGATGCTAAGATGGACAAGAAGATCTTCACCTCCTCTAATCCTTCCTTGGAGACTGAATCAAAGGGAAGGACAATTTTCGGCCACAGTTTAATCATTCCCAACTTGGACTGAAAATCGTCAATCATCTTCGAACAAAAAGCATCTTCTAAGGACATTTGATTCCCTCCAACGGGAAAACAATTTGGAGGCAACAAGCAAAGGAATTAGGCCGCAACAGCATGCCCCTCTCTCATATATATAGACCCTTGAAGTCCAAAAGCCATCCAACTGGACCGTCGCAACGGTTAAAGGAAAGGTTGGCCTCGAAAACCCAAAAAACAGTTGTATAAATGAATGACACATAAAACCGTACTTTCGGGATACCCAAAAGACGGGATGCAAGATTTTCCCAAACACACAGCCTTAGTCAAGCAAGCAGAGTCTGGCCCATCTTAATACGAAGGCCCTCTGTCCAGTATACAGACCTTTTAGTCTTGGCCATTCCGTTGACCCCTGACAGACCATGTGTATGACAAAAGACCATAAGTTCTGATGTATCTTAGTCCTGGTCTTGGTAACTTAGAGGCAGAAGTTTCAATCATCAGAGCGATAGTCGCAAGATACCAAGTTACTACTACAAGTCTTTGGTTCAGAACAATCTGCCTCAGAATTCTTCAGAATTTACTTCCAAAATATGTGATACAAGATCAATATCATGTCCCTACTCGTCTGATTAAAATTGCCTTCCTATCTTATTTTAAGATGATGAGGCAATCAAAATTAGTCTTCAATCACTGTTCTATTGCAAGTAACGCAGCTCGGAAGACAACTACCGACGATAAAAGAGATGGTCTGAAGAGCTCCAGAACAGCCTTACTTGCAATAATTTTCACATCAACCAATAAATCGGAAGGACTGATATACTACAGAGCAGTACAACTCAAGGCTACATGGGTCAACTAGGAATCCACATGGAAGAAAAAGGATGAAAACATTTAAAAAAGACTGTTTCATTCAACAATTATAGTCTATTACATTGGAGGTTCAAAAATAGCAAAATATACATATTCTAACCCTGATCAGCAAGAATAGGCTGAACGACTAGGGAAGGATCGGCAGGAGCGACATCAACCACACCGTTCGGAACTGTAGCCTCGAAAGGATCTACAAGAGGAGCATCAATCACCTCGCTCGGAACAGCAGCTTCAGAAGGGTTAACCCTAGGAGGCACAATCGAAGATATGTTGAAATCAGGAAATTTAGCAAGGAACCGAGATCGGAAGTTGTTGAAGCCAAACATGATCAAGTTATTGGCCATCCCTTCAACTTTCATCTTCATCTCCGTCTCATTCTCTAGCTTGGCCTGCTCAACTACGTCCTTAAGCTTTTGGTGATAGAGGTACCGCATGCCGTCCATCTCTCCTTGGAGTCTCGTCGCCTCCTGAACATGAAGATTCTTCTCTGACTCTATGACGGTCAAAGAATTCTGGGACTCCTTCAGCCTCTCCATAGATTCGTGAGCCTCAGACTTGGCAGTACCGAGCTGAAGCCTCACCTCGTCCAGCTCAGCCTGGAGTTTGTCAACTTCCTCTGAAGTTGGAGAGACTTCCGTTAGAGTAGAGAGGGTATGCAAGGTCTGCAGTATACAGAGCAAGCAATTCAGTATCCAGTTAAAAACACTAAGAAAAAGGGAAGAGAAATGGAGACCCGAAGAACTTACTTTAACTTGAAGAGAAGCCAGGTCAGCTAGAAGCTTCTTTGGCTTCTCTGGCTTGAGTTTGAGGGAGCCTTTGGCCCAAAAATCCCTCAGAACCTTCTTGGTCACCTGGTTAACAGCACTAGGGGCCACTGAAGCTGACGCCCCCTTGCCCGTTTGTTTGGATGGGGCTGAGGGGACCATGGAGATAGGGGAAGGTTCCTCCCTCTCCCCCGAGGCGAGTCCAGGGGAGTTCGAGAGTAACCTCTTCCTTTTTGTTTGGAGGGGAGAGTCTACTAGGGAAGGAGCCTCCCCCACTTTTGCAGATGAAGATGGCTCGGTCTCCCACCTAGCCATTAGACCTTTTGTTAGCTCTTCTACACAGCCCTTAGCAGCCATCAAGTTATTAGGATTAACGATAGCGGAATGGTCTCGGTTGTTGGGTCGTAAGAGCTTTTTATATTGCTTCTGGAGCACGGAAGTGAAGCTCGGCCTCTTCCACACACTCCTATCCGCACAAAAGATACAAAGTCAATCAACTCAGAAATTGATGCACGAAACAGAATCAAGGCAGCCATAGGAAAAATTGGGTCTCACCCTTTGGCCCAGTGGTTCGAAGAAATGTTGAGAAGTGGTCTTGAAAGTCCTCATATTCCCATCCTCATTTTATGAAGAAATACCACTTCTTCTAGGTCTTGTTGGAAGAGGGCACGGAAGAAAAGGGCCTGAACCCACTGTCAAAGGACATATAATAGAGGTCTTCCAACCTCATGTATTTTAGATCCATATTGCTACGGATCAGGTCAAGAGACACGTCAACCTCATTCATATGCCCTAACACTATAAAGCTTAACAAATGTCTCCAACTATTGAGATTGAGGTATGCAGGGCAAAGGTTGAACCAACAAAAGAATTATTTTACAAGGTCAGGAAAAGGGAGTGTCAGTCCCATTTCAAACCAAGCTAAATAGACATAAATTTCCCCCACTCTAACATCGCGTGGGTGATCAAGAACGTCCGGAACCCTAAAAGTAACGTTCGAAGGAAGATTGAACTTCTCCCACAACTCTTCTAACATACTTTCAGTGATTGCACTCCCACCTTCCTCTCTACAGGCGGGTCGACCAGAAGTTTCCCTGGCCCTATTTGGGGATTCCTCAAAAGCGTCAACTATCCTAACCTTTGGACTGAAGGGGGTTCTACCAACCTATCTTCGGCATTATCAGTAGAAGGAATAGTCGCAAGTTGAAATTGAGAAATTGTCCTAGAAGAGCTGCCTGAACCAGAAGGTGACCCAGGGCCAGACATGGCGGACAAAGAAAAATAACGAAGCAAAGGAGAGGGAACAATAAAACGGGCTAAAAATCGAACCTGAAATCAAGTAGGGAAAGGAAAACTACGAGCACCGGATATGCTTCGACCTTCAAAATACATCAATCAGCGATGGCAGAGTTTTTGATACTGTAGAGGCAAGTGCAAAAGAAAGGCGTAAAAATTCCTTTCCCCCTCTTTATATACATATTCGAAATATGAGCCCCCCAAGCCGAGTCGGCGTAACGGTTAAGGATAATGATGGCTTCTCAAGTAGCGACTGTGCAATAAATGACCCATCAAACCGACGTCTTGGAAAGTGGAAAGACAAAACGTGTGACCCTTCACAAAGCCCACAGCCCTAGTTACGCCCTAGGTCCTAACTAAGGCTCGGGGAGGAGTAACTGATATACCACATGTCACGACCCAAAACCCACCCTATGCGGATTAGGGGTCCGTGACCGGGTCTACGGCCCGTGGGCCGTTCCCCGTCAAAAGGATCTAAAACACTGAGTAGAGTTTTAACAAAAACATTTTTATAATCATTAAAAATATCTGGTAGCTTAGTCAAGTCATCATTTAGATATATGCCAAAAGGACATAAGTGTTTAAAGATACAGATCCTCAAAAACACAACAGACAGGACCGTGGTGACATGGGAGACATTAAGACCTTCCAGTATCTAATTTGATACAAAACTCGCCAAAATAGCTACCAGTAGCTAGCAGCGTCTAGACCTCTTGAATGCCCGAGGGTTCTCTTACTTCCTGTTGACCTGAAAAAAATATAAGGGAGGGGTGAGCTAACAAAGCCCAGTAAGTAAAATCCCTTCCTCTGTTATGGGTCGAGATTAGTTCAAGATTGTGAGAAATGAACCAATACCAATCAATGCATGTCAGAACAGAAGACATGATAATAGTCACAATAGCCAGTCACCAATGTATAAATCGTTGGACATGACCCTTAGGTCCTATGGGCATATCCCAAATGGGTACACAAAATCACAATAAGGGATAGCCAATAATATGCTGCCGAAATCAGAAAACATCCACATAGGCATGTCATCATGTCGAATAGTACAACAAGGGTACTCCAAGGAAAGCTCACAAACATATCAAGGATCCAAGGAATACAATATCAACGGTGCTCAAAGGTATACAACATATCAAAAATCAAGAGCATGTCATGCAAGAGATAAAAAGAAACTATCTGTTAGATGCTATCTGTCAGGGCCCGGCATACCCTTTCGTGCTTACAGCACAGCGCTATCAAATTTTTGTGTCCACCAGGACTCAAGTCGTACGTCATGTCTCGCATGACTACGTGTCGATCGTGCGAAGTGACGCTCACAAGCACGGGTAGCCCGATCGTGCGATGTGACGCTCACAACCACGTGTAGACTGTCAGCATCTTGCCCCTAAGCGCTGAAGTGTGTAACGAGTCAAGTACTACCACAGAAAGATCAGGTCATGCATAGATAATTTCACAAGTTATGGAGTAGTACTTTTCTTATCATATAACATGTACGGTTCAGTATTCAATCATCAAGGAATTTCGTATAAATCGTACCAGGGTATCGACATGCAATCACTCATCAAGTCCACAAGATAGAACAATATCAATTGTGGAAATTAAGACATATCAGATAGTGGAGTACAAAGTGGCAGCATGAAGAAAGAAATGTGACATGGCTAAGGAAAGACCACATAACAAAGTCCAGGTTTTGCTTACCTCAAAAATAACTTTCAGCAATTCTACTAGTTTAAATCCCCTGCTCCTTCCCCTTGGAGGTTCCTATAAATTAGAAATTTAATCATCATTAACCCATCTCAATTATTTAGGGTCGATGTCACTGTTCGTGATTCAATTTAACTCTCTCGGTATTATTTAATTACACTCTTAAGGTTGCTAAATTTATTACATCGGCCTTCAGGACATTTTATTTGGGTAAACGTGCTCTACCGTTGAGTTCGGAACGCCCAAAAAAATAAATCTAGGCCTTCGTGGCTTTTTATTTGGCTTCGGGTACCTCTAAGGGCAAAATGGTAATTTCATGTTTTAGGTTATTTAATTTTTCAGAACCTCGATTGACAAAACGGACCTCACCATTGAGTCCGGAACGTCCGACATAATTAAATTGGACTATCCTTCATGTTTATTTGGCCTTGGGTACCATCAGGGGTAGTACAGTCATTCACCACTTACGTGTCTGTATTTTTCGGGACTTAATTTTCCAAATCGGACCCTGTCATTGAGTCCGGAATGCCTGAAATAGTAAAAATACACTATTTATTTAATTTATTTGGACTTCGTTTGGCCTATTAATGACCTAGGGTAAATTGGTAATTTTTATTTAATTAATAAATAATTAAATAATTTACTTTATTATTTATTAAATTTTCAGGGGTATAAATGAAATAAAATTTCAGAAACTGGGCCAGAGCAACATTTCCCAAAACTGTTGGGGTCAGTTCATAATTTCCAAAAGTTTTAAACTGAACCAAAGGGTTCAGTTCGCATGCAATTGAACCGGACCGGTTCAGTTCGGTTTTAACCGGGTTTTAACCGGTTCAAGGAACAGTGCTGACGTCATGCTGACGGCAGCCCTAGGATTTTAAAATTTAAAATCAGTTATCGAAACGACGCAGTTTGGTTTAATAGGTTTAATCCGTTTCTCAGTCGGGTCGGGGCCCGACCCGAAAACCCGATCCATGACCCGATACTGTTCATCGTCCCCAACAGTCTAGGGCTACTATTGCCCCAGAATTGCAAAATTTTTCTTCTTCGATTCATAGAGTTTTATGCATCTTTTCTCACTGTTATCGATCTTATTCGATTTCTGGGAACCATACCAACATCCTAGCATCCATTTTATGCATCGAATCGAGCTCTATGGCTCTGTTTCAAAAACGATAACCGTGACTTGCAACTCCATCATAAACTCTTATTTCATCATCATTTCTCGTGTAGTTTGGTTCAGAATAATCCTCATGACATGGAGGTTCAGCCCCCATTCTAAAAACCAGGTTTCATCGTGTTTCTATGAGGCTGGGTTCTAGAACCCGAACCTGCAACTTGTGATTTCTTGGCCGATTTTAGGTCTTTGGAATTGCGGATTAGTATTTTTGAAGTGCTGGTGAAGTCTATTTTAAGTCTCAATAATCAAAACTAGGTTTGGAGCATATGTTTTCAGACCTGCACCTCTAAGGTCCTTTAATGGCAGCTGGGTTTACGGCTTAGTGTTCTAGGCTGTTTCAGGCTCTAATTTCTTGCCTCATTCAAGATATGAAATTTTAGATATCATGCATGCAGTTATTTAGGCTCAACTATCATCAAAACATTATCAAAATCTAAACAGAAAGTTTTTCAGTTTTGGGTTTATACCTTTTGACAGTGGCTGTTCTCTTCGTTGGCTTGGTTCAGGCCCTCTAAATGCTCCTTAGGGTTGCCCAGATCCCTCTCTAGGTGCACTTGGTGACACTCACTTGCATGCACTAGCTTACATATACATGCTTCCACTCACATATGTAAGCTTTCTCTCTCCCTAACCCACTCTCTCTCTACCCGAGCACACCCTCACACTCTCCAGATTTCACACGCAGTCTTGGTCTGAAACACACGCATGAGGGTTTGTAAAATGTATAGTTCACATATATATTAGACCACATATACTTACACATCTACACATGTAGGTACATCAAGGGCTGACATATAATCATGTGGCTAAATCAGGATGATGTAGGCTGATGTGGGAGTTGAGATGGAATGATGAGGGGTTTGCATGAAATGTGATTGGTTGCTTTGGGAGGTGGAGGGGCTAATTTGGTTAATATATATATTTCATTGTATAATAGGACACAAAAGTGCTGGCAGCCAAGTTGGTTAAATTTTTAAATAAAATTACTTATTTCCTTAGGTCAAGGGTTCAATTCCCCTTGGCCACTCTTTTGGCTATTTTTCCCTGTTTTAGGCTTAGGCCTCGTTTGGTTGGCGCGGTAATTCAGTTTCAGTGTTTCCTTTCTAACTTTTGTTCCGTAACTCATTTTTCGACGCGGTTTCTTCCGGTCACTTTCTATTCGGATTTGCTTTACTGTCCAAGGTTCAGTGTCGGTTTTTATTTACTTGAGATTTCTGTAATTAGCTAATTCGAGTTTCGTCAGTGTTAAAACAGCATTATTTCACTGAATTAATCAGTAATTAGGTTCGGGTGTTACACCCTCTTCTCCAGATATGTTCAATCATTTTATTGGTCTATCGTGACTGCCAGAAATTTACAATTTGTTCTCTCATTCATCCTTTATGTTGTGTCTAATTAATAATTAGCGGACTAATTATTAATTAATTAGGTCGGGGTGTTACATCCTACCCCCCTTAAAAGAAGTTTTGTCCTCAAAACTTAATTGGTCATATCTAGGAGACTCTAACCCCTTTTCATCATAGTTTCTCTTTTTAATTTCTTTTTCTCGGCCTATAATGGTGTTTTAGATACTATTTCCTCAAACGAGAAAATATTTTACACAAGTTTCCCCATCCTTTCGTACTCTTATTCGTTTAATTTCTATGGTGATCTCGCAGGCCAAAAGTTTGGCTTTCAACTTCCTCGAAGTTTTAAACTTAAGTTTCCAATTTCACTTTGGACTTTATCCCTTGACGGCATGATTTGCAACAAGAGAGATGTCCACTGAAAGCTCACGTGGTTGGAGTTCAGACTGGAGAAACAAGAGAAATAGTCCTACCAAGTCAGCTAGACGGTTAAGTGATGATTGCAGTGCCAGTGGGATGTTGACTGCAACCAGACAAAGGTTGGATATGTTCACATCTGAGGAACAGGATATTCTTTTGGATGTCGAATCAATTATGATGGTTTTCTTATTTCCTCACACACCCTTCTGTTTTTACGATACAACACTAATTTGGAAGGGAAATTTTAAAGTTCGTTCATTATTTTCAAGCACGTGTCAACTCTAAGGGTTATTTGAAGATTCACCAATTTTCTTTTGTTTCATTTGGTACCATTTTATCGGCACATCCACCTTTGGTTTCGAATTCTTATGCATTCATCTTTCTATAGATCAGATAGGTTAAGAATTTTGTTTCTTCACTTTTTCTCAAGTTGAAGTCTGGTATAAATACCTGATTATCTATTGCTTTTGATAGAGAGAGAAAATTTTCTTCTTCCATCAGTGGTCTTAGTTGTAATCTTAGGAAGCCTATAGTGTAACTAAGCTTCACATTTCCCATTGGTTAGGGTATATTTGCTTCGTCATTTGGTCATTTTAGTCTTTACCAAGGACAAGGTCCTTGGTGTATCCATTTCATGTGTTCAATGGCGTGTTCCTTACATTACTCATTTAAATTTCTCGCCTACCCGTTAGGTCTCCTTGGGTCATTACTGTTATCATGCTTCTCATATTACGATCACCCTTTAGTTTATTATGTTTCAAGGTTTTCTCCTAAGGGTAACCTCTAAATTTTCTCGGGACGCTCACTTGTGATCCCCGATCAATGGTTAACCTTTTAAAGACTTTAGGTCCGTCAGGTCGGACCACTTATTGAGTAAAGAGTACCCATGACTTTAATTTCACATGACCCTTATACAGCATTCCCAAATAACGATTCTCCCAACGGTATAGTAACAGTCAACGGATAACCTAGGGGCTGGTTTCTACGTTCAGGTTAGCAAAAAAATATGGGTGATATAAATGAGTGCGTGGATCCAGGTATAAATTAGAATGTGTACAGGTTGCGAACAAACTATATTAGTACCTGCTACTGTCGAAGTAGTGGCCTGAACATCTCCAAGGGTAATAGCAAAGACTCTTCCTGGTCGTTGCTGCTCGGTTCTCGGTTCGGGGTTACGTGGTTGGGGTCTGGCCACTGAGGCAGATGTATTTGGTGTAGAACTAACTGCGGACTTACTCCCCTTGGGACAATCTCTCATGTATTGCCCAGTCTGTCCACATATGAAACAAGCATCGATGTCTTTGTAGCATTGCCTTTTGTGAGTTCTATGACAGGTGGGGCATTTTGGAGCACTTTCATAGTTGGTGTTGGCCTTTCTCTGGCTGGGTCCTGCGCTGGAGTTGCGTGACCCACTGCCAGTCCTAGAAAATGAAGATCCCTGCCCCCTGTTTTCGTTGTTTCCATGCTTCTAGTTTTTCCACCTTTTTGCAAACTCTTCCCCACTCTGTTCTATGATCATGGCGGTTTCCACCACCTCATCGTAGGTAGTGAGTCGGTGGGGCCGAATTCTGTCTTTAATGGCCAATCTGAGGCCGCTTTCAAACTTGCAGACCTTTCTTTCTTCCTTGTTTATAACATTTGGAGCAAATCTAGCCAACTTAGTAAACTTGGCCTCGTATTCCTCAACAGACATGCCTCCTTGCTAGAGGGTTATAAACTCAGCAGCCTTTTGATTCTGAATTTCTCGAGGGAAGTACTTCTGATTGAAAATCTCCACAAATCGTGGCCAAGCCATATTAGGTTCCCGAGCTTCCTGCAAAAGCCACCACATATGTGCTTGTCCTGTCAGCATATAAGTGGCATAGGCCACCTTTTGGGTGTCTGTACATGTCATAATTTTGAAAATTTTCTCCATTCCCAGCATCCACTCCTCAGCTGCTGAGTGTCCCCCTTTACCATCGAAAGCAGGCGGCTTCATATTCGGAAACCGTTTATAAAAATAAGTCGGGTCCTTCTCACGCCTAGGTCTGTCTTCTGGGGCTGAGGGATTATTTTGTGGCACCGGCCCATTTGCTTGAGCCTACATTTGGGGTAACATCTCCACCACACGGTTCAGGATCTCCTCCATACGATGCATGCGCTCTCTGTCAGACTCCATAGCCATACTACGAGTCTACACCATACACTACAAAAAGGACAGTCCACAAAACCTGGGTAATTAATTGACCTCTAGACTTAGGACCCTCAGACTTTAGCGAGTTGTAATACTTCAGTCTTAATCTCCCATGGACCACTAGAACCATATGCTCTGATACCAACACTGTCACGACCCAAAACCCACCCTATGCGGATTAGGGGTCCGTGACAGGGTCTACGGCCCGTGGACCGTTTCCCGTCAAAAGGATCTGAAACACTGAGTAGAGTTTTAACAAAAACATTTTTATAATCATTAAAAATATCTGGTAGCTTAGTCAGGTCATCATTTAGAAACATGCCAAAAGGACATAAATGTTTAAAGATACAGATCCTCAAAAACACAACAGACAGGACCGTGGTGACATGGGAGACATTAAGACCTTCCAGTATCTAATTTGATACACAACTCGCCAAAATAGCTACCAGTAGCTAGCAGCGTCTAGACCTCTTGAGTGCCCGAAGGTTCTCCTACTTCCTGTTGACCTGAAAAAAATATAAGGGAGGGGTGAGCTAACAAAGCCCAGTAAGTAAAATCCCTTCCTCTGTTAT
Organism: Nyssa sinensis; assembly: GCA_008638375.1. Lineage (NCBI taxonomy): Eukaryota > Viridiplantae > Streptophyta > Magnoliopsida > Cornales > Nyssaceae > Nyssa > Nyssa sinensis. Next base: position 20,486,671 of record CM018035.1, read on the forward strand.
GGGTCGAGATTAGTTCAAGATTGTGAGAAATGAACCAATACCAATCAATGCATGTCAGAACAGAAAACATGATAATAGTCACAACAGCCAGTCACCAATGTATAAATCGTTGGAAATGACCCTTAGGTCCTATGGGCATATCCCAAATGGGTACACAAAATCACAACAAGGGATAGCCAATAATATGCTGCCGAAATCATAAAACATCCACATAGGCATGTCATCATGTCGAATAGTACAACAAGGGTATTCCAAAGAAAGCTCACAAACATATCAAGGATCCAAGGAATACAATATCAACAGTGCTCAAAGGTATACAACATATCAAAAATCAAGAGCATGTCATGCAAGAGATAAAAAGAAACTATCTGTTAGATGCTATTTGTCAGGGCCCGGCATACCCTTTCGTGCTTACAGCACAGCGCTATCAAATTTTTGTGTCCACCAGGACTCAAGTCGTATGTCATGTCTCGCATGATTACGTGTCGATCGTGCGAAGTGATGCTCACACCCACGGGTAACCCGATCGTGCGATGTGACGCTCACAACCATGTGTAGACTGTCAGCATCTTGCCCCTAAGCGCTGAAGTGTGTAACGAGTCAAGTACTACCACAAAAAGATCAGGTCATGCATAGATAATTTCACAAGTTATGGAGTAGTACTTTTCTTATCATATAACATGTACGGTTCAGTATTCAATCATCAAGGAATTTTGTATAAATCGTACCAGGGTATCGACATGTAATCACTCATCAAGTCCACAAGATAGAACAATATCAATTGTGGAAATTAAGACATATCAGATAGTGGAGTACAAAGTGGCAGCATGAAGAAAGAAATGTGACATGGCTAAGGAAAGACCACATAACAAAGTCCAGGTTTTACTTATCTCAAAAATAACTTTCAGCAGTTCTACTAGTTTAAATCCCCTGCTCCTTCCCCTTGGAGGTTCCTATGAATCAGAAATTTAATCATCATTAACCCATCTCAATTATTTAGGGTCGATGTCACTGTTCGTGATTCAATTTAACTCTCTCGGTATTATTTAATTACACTCTTAAGGTTGCTAAATTTATTACATCGGCCTTCAGGACATTTTATTTGGGTAAACGTGCTCTACTGTTGAGTTCGGAACGCCCAAAAAAATAAATCTAGGCCTTCGTGGCTTTTTATTTGGCTTCGGGTACCTCTAAGGGCAAAATGGTAATTTCATGTTTTAGGTGACTTAATTTTTCAGAACCTCGATTAAAAAAACGGACCTCACCATTGAGTCCGGAACGTCCGACATAATTAAATTGGACTATCCTTCATGTTTATTTGGCCTTGGGTACCATCAGGGGTAGTACAGTCATTCACCACTTACGTGTCTGTATTTTTCGGAACTTAATTTTCTAAATCGGACCCTGTCATTGAGTCCGGAATGCCTGAAATAGTAAAAATACACTATTTATTTAATTTATTTGGACTTCGTTTGGCCTATTAATGACCTAGGGTAAATTGGTAATTTTTATTTAATTAATAAATAATTAAATAATTTACTTTATTATTTATTAAATTTTTAGGGGTATAAATGAAATAAAATTTCAGAAACTGGGCCAGAGCAACATTTCCCAAAACTGTTGGGGTCAGTTCATAATTTCCAAAAGTTTTAAACTGAACCAAAAGGTTCAGTTCGCATGCAATTGAACCGGACCAGTTCAGTCCGGTTTTAACCTGTTCGAGGAACAGTGCTGACGTCATGCTGACGACAGCCCTAGGATTTTAAAATTTAAAATCAGTTATCGAAACGACGCAGTTTGGTTTAATAGGTTTAATCCGTTTCTCAGTCGGGTCGGGGCCCGACCCGAAAACCCGATCCATGACCCGATACTGTTCATCGTCCCCAACAGTCTAGGGCTACTATTGCCCCAGAATTGCAGAATTTTTCTTCTTCGATTTCATAGAGTTTTATGCATCTTTTCTCACTGTTATCGAACCTATTCGATTTCTGGGAACCATACCAACATCCTAGCATCCATTTTATGCATCCAATCGAGCTCTATGGCTCTGTTTCAAAAACGATAACCGTGACCTGCAACTCCATCATAAACTCTTATTTCATCATCATTTCTCGTGTAGTTTGGTTCAGAATAATCCTCATGACATGGAGGTTCAGCCCCCATTCTAAAAACCAGGTTTCATCGTGTTTCTGTGAGGCTGGGTTCTAGAACCCGAACCTGCAACTCGTGATTTCATGGCCGATTTTAGGTCTTTGGGATTGCGGATTAGTGTTTTTGAAGTGCTGGTGAAGTCTATTTTAAGTCTCAATAATCAAAACTAGGTTTGGAGCATATGTTTGCAGACCTGCACCTCTAAGGTCCTTTAATGGCAGCTGGGTGTACGGCTTAGTGTTCTACGCTGTTTCAGGCTCTAATTTCTTGCCTCATTCAAGATATGAAATTTTAGATATCATGCATGCAGTTATTTAGGCTCAACTATCATCAAAACATTATCAAAATCTAAACAGAAAGTTTTTCAGTTTTGGGTTTATACCTTTTGACATTGTCTGTTCTCTTCGTTGGCTTGGTTCAGGCCCTCTAAATGCTCCTTAGGGTTGCCCAGATCCCTCTCTAGGTGCACTTGGTGACACTCACTTGCATGCACAAGTTTACATATACATGCTTCCACTCACATATGTAAGCTTTCTCTCTCCCTAACCCACTCTCTCTCTACCCGAGCACACCCTCACACTCTCCAGATTTCACATGCAGTCTTGGTCTGAAACACACTCATGAGGGTTTGTAAAATGTATAGTTCACATATATATATATTAGACCACATATACTTACACATCAAGGGCTGACATATAATCATGTGGCTGAATCAGGATGATGTAGGCTGATGTGGGAGTTGAGATGGAATGATGAGGGGTTTGCATGAAATGTGATTGGTTGCTTTGGGAGGTGGAGGGGCTAATTTGGTTAATATATATATTTCATTGTATAATAGGACACAAAAGTGCTGGCAGCCAAGTTGGTTAAATTTTTAAATAAAATTACTTCCTTCCTTAGGTCAAGGGTTCAATTCCCCTTGGCCACTCTTTTGGCTATTTTTCCCTATTTTAGGCTTAGGCCTCGTTTGGTTGGCGCGGTAATTCAGTTTTAGTGTTTTCTTTCTAACTTTTGTTCCGTAACTCATTTTTCGACGCGGTTTCTTCCGGTCACTTTCTATTCGGATTTGCTTTACTGTCCAAGGTTCAGTGTCGATTTTTATTTACTTGAGATTTCTGTAATTAGCTAATTCGAGTTCCGTCAGTGTTAAAACAACATTATTTCACTGAATTAATCAGTAATTAGGTTCGGGTGTTACACCCTCTTCGCCAGATATGTTTAATCATTTTATTGGTCTATCGTGACCGCTAGAAATTTACAATTTGTTCTCTCATTCATCCTTTATGTTGTGTCTAATTAATAATTAGCGGACTAATTATTAATTAATTAGGTCGGGGTGTTACACTACAAACCGACACACCAATCATCTTGAGACATGTGTGCTCACGGAACTGATAAACTCGGTCATATAGAGCAGGCGCGGCCTCCAGGGCACTCTCATCACATATCCTCCAAAGCTGATGCTATGGACGATATTCACTCAGTATTCCGTATGGTTCCGACCTCGTTGTTTCCTTAACATTTGCCGAGCAAAGAATAAGGAAACAGTCTTTTACAAGGAAACTGCCATACATGGTAATCTCTATTTTGATACAATGTTCAACAAGGTAACTGCAATCTCCAATAATCAAATCCCTATTTTCATGGCTCTGAATCCTAATCAACTTAGGAAGGCCGCAGTCTATAAATTAAACCCTATAGGTACGCTTTATTTTCATGCTCATTCTTTGGCTTTCATTACAGTCTTTTCAATTTAGTTTACTTACTTAAGCATCGGAGCGGCTACTGCCGGAGCCAATCCGATGACCCTCTGATCCCTCTTTTTGAGTGTTCTACAAGTCGCAGAGTCCAGATTTCTTGCGAGCCAAAAAGTGCAGCATCATTAACGATTTGATATTTACTGGCAATAATCTAAAGTTGATTTTAAAATTCATGGAGGCTATGATAGCTCACTTTGAAATGACAGATATGGGACTAATGTCTTATTTTCTTGGCTTTGAAGTTGTTCAAACAGATGGTGGAATTTTTATTTCACAGAAAAAGTATGCCAGTGATATTTTGATAAGGTTCAGGATAGACAAGTCCAATCCAATTTTGACTCCAATTGAGGAGAGGTTGAAGTTTGTAAGAAATGGTATGCATGATCTTATGAATCCAACCTACTTTAAAAGGTTGGTACGAAGCTTGAGATATTTGACTTCTACCAGGCCAGATATTGTGTTGGTGTTAGGTTGATTAGCAGATTTATGGAGACTCCACATCAATCTCACTTGCAAGCAAATAAACGAATTTTGCAATACATTCGAGGTGATTCCATAAATCTAGAGTCTCCATAAATCTGCTGTTACGATACAAAGTGATGGTGTTTTTTACTCATCTTCTAATAGTTTGGAACTTGTTGGATATACAGATAGTGATTAGGCAAGTGATACTGCGATGCGAAAGAGTACTTCAGGATATGTCTTTCATTTGGTTCTGGTGTATTTTCTTTGTCTTCTAAAAAGCAGCAATTTGTTGCATACCCCCCCTTAACCTCAATGTATGTAAAATTCTCTCATAACTCAATGAGTGAAAATGCCATCATTACCATGTGTCCGTTCACGGACTCGACCCGTAGGTCCTGTTAACTCAAAAAGCATCGGATGGATATTGTGACTGAGCACAAATCTAGCATTCATAATAAATCATGATTATTTGTGATTCCATAAGAAGTGCATAAAAATGTAATACCATGCAATGGACATATAACAATAGGCCTTTCAAGGCATAATACAACATAACATTCAATGATATAACAGTCAATAAACATCCACAAGATAGGACAATATCAATTGTGGAACAATAACAGTTGGTACGTACGAGAGTACAAAATTGGCAGTAATAGAATGAACATGGCTTGGAAGACCACATGTAAGAGATAGGGGTTTACTTACCTTTAATCCGTATGATCTACTTTTGTATTCTGAAATTTTCTCATTTTCCTTTGACTTGCCTATAAATCAATAAACATGTCTTAGTTCTAATGTTACTTATCAAAGTTTATACTTCGTTACTATAAGTATCTCTTTTACTAATTTAGATTGTACTATTGAGTCCGGAATGTCGAAGAAAGTCAGTTTAGGATTTCACAGTTTTCAATTTGGACTTTTATATCGAAAAGGGCAAAATGGTCATTTTGCACTTTTACATATCTCTATTTTTTGGAACCTATTCTCACAAATCGGACTTCACTTCTGTGTTTAGAATGTTTGAAATAATAAATATTCACTATTCATTTAGTTTAATTGGAGTCCGTTTGACTCACGTTTGACTTAGGGGCATTTTGGTCATTTGGCATTTCTATGGATATTTTATTCTTTGGGACTCCGTCTCATGAAATGGACCTCACTATTGGATCCAGAAGGTCCAAAATAGTAAATTTATACTATTCACTTGATTAATTTGGATATCAAAATTAATTTAACAATTAACTAAATTAATTTAACAATTAACTAAATTAATTTAATTAATTAAGTATAATGACAATATATACTATTTGGGTGGAAAAAGATCACATGTGCCTCAGTGGCACAGTGGTTCGTGCTTCATGGTGAAACCCTTAGGTCCTGTGTTCAATTCATGGGGGCAGTAGCCCCTACATATTTTTTTTCTTTATTCCTCCTAACCAAATAGTGGACTAAGGGTTAAACAAGGATGAGATAACCCTATTCCCAAACTGAATCAAATCCAATTTCTTAACCTAATATTCAAACACCCCGTAATCCCATTTCTTAAAATAGTAACCCATTGGACCGTGCAGTGGGTTGGGTTTTGACCCGACCTGTGACCCGATCACGCGGCCCATACAGTGACCATCCCTTACGTCTTTCCGGCGGCCCTCCAGTCACCTCCTCCGATGCCAGTGGCCGAAAAATCAAACCCAAAATTTTTTTTTTTTCAATTTTCTTATTGTTGTTTTGCTCCTTTTCATTTCTAAATTATTCTAAAGCATATTTAACACATCCTAACATGATTTTAGGCTTCTAAAACAGAACAAAACAATTCCAAAGCCCCCATTTTTAGTTTTCCGATCATATGTCATTTCGACCCCATTTCTCAACTGTTTTCTTCGCGGTTTCTTCCTAAATTCATATTTTTCTCCCTTGAACAACGTACTACTATTATGTACAAGCTTTAAGCAATTACAAATAAAATCAAGAATAAATTTACAGAGAAAAAAAATGGAACCTTACCTTCTGCGACCTTCCCCTCTGCTTTCTTTTTCCTCTGTTTCTTCTCTTCTGTTTTTCTCACACACGCAAAGCATGCCTTGGCTTTATAACAGCCCCTCCCCCTTCAGCTTCATTCTCTATCTATCTCTCTCTCTCTCTCTCTCTCTCTCTCTCTGTGTCCACCTTTGTTGGCTTTTAGTTTTCTGATTAATTTTTAGATCTGTAAGCCCCCTCCTCCTCCATTATTGTATAGGTTACATATATTTGAATATTACACTATATATATATATATATATATTATCGTATTATAGTTGTATATATTTATACATGATTTTTATTTTTTATTTTTTATATTTTTATTTTTATTTTTTATATTTTTTTTTTCATATTATCGGCATGTATGCATAAATTTACATACCCTTATACATACTCATATTTTGATGTTCGTACATGGCTTGCTTGGGTATCACCCGGGCATCATCTGTACATTCAAAACTATTTAGATTCTAAAATCGTCCATTTCATTTGATATCATAACATAAAGCCCTAACGACTCGGGTTTACATGGTCCGCTCAGTTACAATTCGAGTCAGGGTATTACACCAGAGGTCAACCGACCACCCCCTTTATGCTCGTGAGAAAACCTAGTAATATTGAAGTCATCACCAATAACCCATAACTCAACCCCCTTAGAGCATGGCCATCCAATTCGAGCCAAAACAGATCATGGTCCACCTCTATACAAGTACCGTACACTCTGTGAAAACCTATTCAGTTGAGCCGGCCACAATCTTCAATCTGTTCAATAAGAACCACCTTCCCATCCACTCTTCCAACCCTTCGAACACCCTAAAGTCCCACATAATAAGGATACATCACGCGGAACCTCTAGCAGCCACGAATCTCCAATCTACCCATCTAGCCCCCCAAAGACTCCAAACAAGGCTTTCCGACATCTCTTGAATTTTTGTTTCCTGGAAACAAACAAGATTAGGTTTACATACCATAATCAGTCCTTTAATGGCGGCCCTTTTATCTGAGTCATTAAGGCCCCTTACATTCCAAGATAGTAGCTGCCACTTTATTGGATCACATCGGCTGTCAATTTCTTTCCATTTTCCTGCCTCAACATCTCTTTTCTTTCCATCATAATTCACTGTAAATTCCAAAGTTTTCAAAGCCCTACATAGCTTCCGAGCAGACGTCTCTTCATTTGAAAGCCTGTTCAGTTACACAACCATCTCCCCTTGACTGCTATTCTGCAGAATTTCTTCTACCAAACTCAAAAATCTACCCTTATACCCCTGACACAACATCCCCAGGTAGTAGCCCGTACCTTTGATTCTGCACATAAGCGACGTTGACACTGCCACCCTCTTATACGCCTTTTTCTTCTCTGTTATTTAGGTAAATCGCAGCTAACAGACAACAATCCAGGGTGTTCTCTATAACCTGCATACCTTCAATACTAGCTAACTTCTAGGCACCACTCTATATGGTATAACAACAGTATTAAAGCATTCAATATACATTCAACCATATGATCTATCAACATATACAAACTTCATGACGCGCCTCCATTTACTATTCAAAGCAATAAGGACACAATATCCAATGCAGATCAACAACATAAAAAGTCAATAACATATAATCACTACACAATCATATAGATAACATGTGCAATCCACAACACATCAAGCCATAACAATATCTACCAAAATCATCAATACGGTCAATACAAAGCAATGATGGTCAATGCAAAAAAGTAATCGTGCATTACTTAAACTAAATCTCATCTCAACTTTATCGCTCTCAATCCACAATCAATCAAGTACTAGCCCCTAGAAAAACCTGGCACTTCTCAGGCTACTAACCCGATGGAAAGGCACCACCACCTATTCGGGGTTACGGTTCGCAACCGAAGAAAGACACAATCCCCCATCACAATCATCTCTAGATATTTAGCAAAATCTCATAAACACACTGCTCATTTATTCCATCAATTCACTCTATTCATTTCATTTCCATCCAAAATACCAATTTCCCGAAATACTTGGTGGCCACACATGCTCACCTTATAATCCACCTTCATCGTCATGCAATGCAATACATGATGTTCATATGCATAAAAATCGTAATCACAATCAAAGCATTCATTTACATTCACTATACACATATAACTAGTGATATCAAAACCAAGTAATAACAATAGTCTAATCACAAGGATCCAATATCAGGTCCTTTAGAATTGGAACCGTTCAAAGACCACTAAGAACCAACCGGTCCGTAAAGTTTTTAAGTGAACCGAATCAAGTCCCTTAGGAACCAACTGACTCGCATTCCATTTAAGTCAACTGGTCTAGCTTATGAACAAATCAGCTGGTTCAATTTTTCCTTAAGTGAACTGAACCCCAACTTTTAAAACCTGGCCGATTTAGCCCGTAGGGAACCCGGTTCACCACCTTCATGCACCAAACAACACCGTTTGCAGATGAATACTATTCATCAGTTCCCATAACTGTTTACGTTGTGAGCGACCGAAACCCTAGGGTTCTACACCCATTTTTCTTGCATTTTTGTAATGATTCTCGCTTCCCAATTGTCATCACACCTCATTTAATGGTTTTTAGGTTTGATTTGATGGGTTAGGAACCATCGAAAACCCTAAAACTCAAGCGTTTTCAAGGTTCAACCATGGCTTCCCATGTCGAACCAGTCACCGTCAAGCTCCCATTCTACCCTTAACCCACTCCAAATGTCTCATAGAGACGACAGAAACTTCATTCACATGTGGAAAAGCCGAATACAAATAGATCAAGGAATCTTAAAGGCCCAGTTCACCTATACATATATATACACACTTATATATATCTACATATATACACATATTTTGGGTATTAGAACACACATATATCACACATACAAGTTCCTCAATACATTTTGAACTATATGCAAGATTCATAAAGTCTATACCTATTTTTATTTTAGAGAGAGAAATTCCCAAAGAGAAAGAAACCTTGGTTGAGCCATCTATGGTTGCCAAGCCTATTCCAGTCTCTGTCGTGTCCCTTTGCTCTCTTTTCCTTCTTCTTCTTTCCCATGTCTTCCTCTTATTTTCTTCTTCTTCTTTCTTCCTTTTTCGGTTCATAGTGTGTGTGTTTCACACCACCCACTCACACACTTTGTCTCACACACACACGCACACACACACACACACATTCCTTATGGTTCACACACTCTCACTCTCTATTCACAAACACTAACCTTCTCTCTTGCACACACATGCACCAAGCCATGTATATATGTACACCTTCGAGTGAGAGAGAGAATGGTAAGGAGAGGGAGAAAGGGCTAAGATCTAAACTATGAGGGAGAGAGGTTCAACCATTTTAGAGGAAAAAGGAAAAGAGAAAAATGCGTTGTCCAATTCATCACTCACCTAGTCACTTTTTGTTTCCATATAGTGCACCTCATATACTCCCTAACCTTCTCAGCATTGAATCCTTTACTAGCTACTCAAATGAAGACAAGTGTCCCAACTTAAAATATCTACCAAGCTTCTTGTGTAATCTTTGCAAATTTTTCAATGCACCACGTGGCCAGTTGGCCAAATGTATGGCACACTCACCCAAGAATAAACTATCTTAGAATCGTACCAAAATTGGCATCCTAACTAATTTCGACGCTCTGAAACCAATTATGTTATGTGTTTCTCTAATTTCAATCATTTGAATTTTCATACTGATTTGCGTATCGTATATGACTATGTAGTCCCGTGGCTCACACCAGTCCTGAATAATTTACTAAAACCTCAATTCAGCTTTACAATATTATATTGATAGTTCACTAATCGATTTCACAATTATTCTAACACATCATCAATTAATGACCTATCTGACCTTAGTCTATGCTGTTAATTTATCAAATTGTCATTTAATGATTTTTCAAGTCATTACATAAGCCTTGTACACAATTCATATATTAAATTTTATGAGTTATTGTCTAGCCAATTCTTAACTTATCTTTAAGGTCCTTGAATAGGCTACTCATAATGATATCCAAAGTCATGTTATAATTAAAGTAAATGTTATGCATTTGGACTTCTTAACCTATTTATGTGATTTAACATGTTATAAACTTATCTTGATTTATAACCTTCAAGATTTACTTGTTGAAACAATAAGTTGTACCAAGATTTGATCTTAGTTCTTCTATTTTTCTTTTAACCTTAATTAATCAATTTTACATGTCTTGTACCTTTGTTCATATGTCGAACACATTACTTGTGAATATATTTATTATTGAATATATTTATTGTATATATTTAAGGAATAGTTTTTTAGGGTTTAGGGTTTTCCTATATATACCATGTATTGGTTCGTCTTTGAAGGTGGAATAGTTTTTAGGGTTTAGGGTTTTCCTATATATACCATGTATTGGTTCGTCTTTGAAGGTGGAGAAAATATTCAGTTTATCAGAATTCTTTCATGGTATCAGAGCCTTCACTTTTCTTGGTCTGATTCTTCTCTCCGCTTTTGCTTGCTCACAGCCGTTGTTTAGCTATTTTTTCTTAATGTTTTATTTCACTTCTAAGTATTTTAGCAAGTCATAGCGTTAGTGAATTGATTGGCCATACTCTTGCTTTAGATACTATATAACATCTTCATGAGAAAACTATAGCAAATCATTTTTATGATCCTAGATTTAATGCATTATTTCAATTATAATTACATAATAACCATGTCTATAAGTTCAATATGAAAGTTAATTTTCACATTGGTTATCTTCATGTATGTAATGCACAACTAAGATCATATGTTAAATTGTGTCAATGTTAAGTACAGATACCATCGAGATTGTCAATTTGAGTTTTATACTTCATAAGTGTTTAGTTATGCTCAAGATTAATTCTCTTATTTTACATATAAGAGGATGCATGATAGTATAGTTCAATTATCAAACAAGTACTAATTTTTATGTTGATACTTAGATTACATCAAGCATATACATCATCATTATGTATGTGTGTGTGTGTGTGTGTATATATTACTTATAAAAAAAAAAGTGAAAAGAAGGTAACACTAAGAAGAGATAAAGAAATTTGATAAGTAAAGTTAAAGAAAAAAGTTTGTCAAGATTTTGTATTGAAATTCTAAAATCACGATTTGTTTTGGGTGAAAGAATGATACCACAACGGGAATACATCAATTAGAGTTTGAAAAATGAAACAACATCACTCATTTTTCTCTTTTTTTTTCTAATGTCTCTCCTACAATACAATTAATTAGTAAATTTGTAAAACAAACTTAATTGTAGCAAGTTTAAAAAATTATTTAGTGGGAGAATATTTAAACAAAAATTAAAAATAATAGATTAATCTCTTTTTAAAAAAATATCAGTGGGGGAAAGTGCTCCTACCACTCCCTTGATATATTTTCACTTTGGGTGTCTAGTATAAAATACTGGTGGAAGAAGAGTTGGAGCAATAAAGAGTGAGGAAGGAGACTGAAACACAACTGAGCCATATTTCCATAGTAAAAGCCTAAGCATCTGAAGTTAACCTAAATCCATATTTGGATGGCGGGATAAGAGTCTTGAATAGGATAAATGCTATCATATCTCATATTTGTTGTTTTCAATTGGATTGGATATTTATATCCCATGAATCATTTATATCCCTCCCTCATAGGATATAACATAAACCAAGGGGGTAGTCGTATTTGAGTTATCCCATCTCACTGGGATAAAAATACAACGCCATATCATTAAAAAAATTGCATTGACGCAACATAAAGAGATGGAGATGTTGAAGAGTCAAGTTGAAAAACTTTTTGCTTTTTTTTCATCGTTCAAAATTTTTCTTTTTCTTTTTGATATGTTTCATAATTTTTAATGTATTTTTTCATATTTATACATGGATTGATTGATATATATATATATATAATATTAGGTCTTTATAGACGAAAATAATAGTAGCAGATATATAGTGGTTCGTCTCTTTCACTCACTCTCTCTCTCTCTCTCTCTCTCTCTCTCTCTCTCCTATATATATATATATATATATATATAATGGTAATGCATGTATGTAATCGTTGATTTGGATGATTCTTAATACTAGGGACCACGATTTTTTTTTGGAGTCACCTCGAAAATGAAAGACTACTATATTGTGAATGATGTTTGTATGCTATAATATTGTGGTTATGGTTATTAGATTTTGTAATTGAATTGTGAACAAAACCTTAATTATAGATACCATGTATTCATATATTTGAAAAAATAATTGAAATAATTTTTAGAAAAATAGTTTTTAAAGACCTTGAGAAAAACAATAAATAAGAAAACAAAAAATAAGTATATCCAAACCTTATATCCGGTAAGCACCCAAACACAAAATTGGGATATAACATGATATCCGGGCATTTTATCCGAGTTAGTTCCAAACACTGGATTAAAATATTTAATGTCTCACAAAATTTTATATTATATCCCATCCAAATATATCGTATCTAATCGCATCTTCTTATTCGATCATCCAAACAAGTCCTCATTCTAAGCCTCCCAAAATTGCAAATTTGCCACAAGATGAACATTGTCATTCGAATAACCTCATCACTTCTATTATTCACATGCTTCTACAACTCTAACAAGGATTGCCACCAAATACTTAAGAAATAGTATAGAACAAAATGCAAATAATTTATGCTTACATTAACTAAAAATATACAATATGTGTTTTGTATTTCTTAAATAAAAATATACTCTTCAAATTTATCATTCAAAGCATGTATCTATTTATCGAGTAATGTTATATAAATTTATTTTTTTAAGAATAATTATACTCATTTTTAAAAAAAAATTTATTAATTACATAAACTTTTCTTAAAATATTTTTTAAGTAAATATAGTATTATTGTTAATTGAATTACCAATTTATCTTTTTATTTTAATAATATTATTTAATCAAAAAGTAAAACCCTCTCTCTCGCTCTCGTTCCTGTGTATCAGCAGCAAATCTCTCTTTCATGAATTTAGATTCTCTCAAAGGTTCAGCTTCTTCTCTAGCCTCCATGGGAGGAAACGGTTGCGTCACCATCCATATAACTTCTCTCTCTCTTTCAATTTCTCTACCCGGAGCCACCGTTGGTAAAAACTAGGGCCATCGCGCGTCACCGCCATAGCCACCACCGTTGGCAATTTGACAGCCATCGCGCGTCTCCACCACCAGTGCTGTAGCCACTACCAGCACCAATGATGCCAATTACGTGAACCACCACCGACAATGGCCTCCATCGCACCCCTGCCATCTCTCTAAAATATGAACAATCAAGCCTTGAAACTCTGGCATATATGCTTTCTCTTTCTAGAACTCTGGTATGCCATTAATTTCCTTCTTTACTCTCTATCACTATCCAATTTTCCTTTGAAAGATTGTTTGAGAGATTGATTGTAGTGATAATGGCAGTGGCGGAGATGGTGGTTTAAGTGATTGTTTGAAGTGGAAATGGCTGCAAGTGGTGGTGTATTGGAAGTGAGTTGATTTTTGTGTGGTATACATGTATGTGTAACAAAGATGACCCATATCACAATTTTTTTTCTCTCTCATTAACCTTTTCATCTCTCCAACTCATTCCTTTTCATTTTTTGTTCTATGATTGGTTCTCTAATTCAATCAGAGTTTGATTTTTTTTTATATGGATGAAAGAAAAATTATTTACAAATGCAATTTTAGGATGATTTAATTTGCTGTTCAATTTGTGATGTTTGTACTTGAAACTGGCTATTGTGTGTACATTCAGTACCTTTAAACATGAATTCTTGTTCAGAATGGTGGGCAGTTTGTGTTTATAGAATTTTAGTACCTTTAAACATGAAGTTGGTTATTGGGTATACATTCAGTACCTTTTAGTGAATTCCAGTTGGATGGCCTGTTTTGAAAATGCTAATATCAGAGAATGTGTGTTCTCATTTGTTGTTAAGTATGCCCTCTGTTTCATCAATTTTTAATGGAATGTTTTTGGTTTCATCCATGGATGGTGGTTTAGCAGTTCAGAAAATTGAGAATCAAGAAAGTGAAGATTTGAAGGTAAAAAAAGGCTACAACAGTTTCAGAGAAGAAAGGAGTTGAAAGGAAAAGTCCTAAAAATAAAAAAATAAAAAGACGAAGGATTTTAAAAATTATCCATTTGTAACTCCACATGGAAGTCCGAGAGTAGATGAACGTGCAAGCTACCAGCTCAATAACTCTTTAATTTGTGATAAACCTTTTGTAGAATAAGTCATTGAGTGCTTATCATTCTCTTGTATATACACACGACATCTCTATCTTAAAGTTGCATTTTTTCCACAATTCTTTGTAAACTTAAGTGGGTTGTTTTCTCAAATTTGAAGTCAGAAGTCATGCAAAATTGATTTAGGTTTCTATTGTGACTATTTGGAGATGGCTTTAGTGGTTCTTACAATTCTTTAATCTTCATTATTTTTTGGAATATTGTGCATGAATGTGTAGGTTATTATTTCTTACTTATGTATTACAGGTGGTTTTGGGTTTGTAATGGTGAATGGATGGAGGTGGTTGTTTGTGAGTGATTATAGGTTGTTTTGGGTTGTTGTGTTTGTGATTTTTTTTACAGGTGCCTTTTTTTATATATACAAATCGGCATTATTTTTTGTTTGTGTTTGTTGATGAGCATGTTGATTTTTTTTTCTTACAAGTGGTTACAGGTTCTTACTTTCTTTTATAAAGGATTTAAAGAGATAAAATTTAGAGAGAGTATTTAGAGAGATTAACTAATATTAGTGAAAAAAATCAGAGATAGAATTAATTTAAGAAATATTTTAGAGTGATTATTTAGAGAAATTAATTTTTTTAAAAAATAGTTAAGAGACAAGATTTTAAAAATAATTTTTAGAGAGATCATATATAATGTTAGAGAAAAATTTAAAAAGTGAAATTAATTTTAGAAAATGTTTTTTTTATGAAAAGAAATTAATTTTAGAATATTTTGTATGAGGTTTAGAGAGACAAGATTTAAAATATATTTTAGATAGTATTGTAGAGAGAGAGAGAGAGAGAGAAGAAATTTAGAGAAAACTTTAGGGATAGAAAATGTTTTTTATAGAGAAGAATTTTAGGGAGATTAAATAAATTTTAGAGAAATTAAATAATTTTAGAAAAAGGAAGAAATTTGGTTTAGTTGTTTTTAAGTTTTTTTTTTTTGGTAATTTAGTAGTCTTTAAGTTATTAGTTAAAAGAGAGTGAATGAGGGATGATAATTTTAAAACAAGGTTAAATATGTAATTTTATATAAACTTATAAAGGTAATACAATCATTTTACTATTTCTAAGGGATAAATGCGCTTTTTTACATCATCCATTTCTGTTACTCTCACTAATGGCATATGAAAGCCAGGGAGAATCTGATACAAATATTAAAATCGGAATGGGGATAGTGTTATTTCATAAACTCTAGTAGTATTATCTGTAATTGTCAAAAACTCTAGAGGAGGTAAGTGTAATTATCCCTATTTTTTAATTTTTTTTTTCTATAAACATAAGACAATGAAATTCACATTAATAAATACAGTGAAAAAAGTTAGTTTATGAAATGTTTTTCTCATCTACAAAATAACTAAATACTGAATTAACTAAACAAAGTTACTTCAAATGGTTTAAAAGGTTTGCTACAACTAGAATATTACTAGTGCATTAATATGCTTTTAAGCCCACCACTGGCCCACAAAGTACGACAATGAATATTACTAGTGCATTAATATCCCTATTTTTTAATTTTTTTTTTCTATAAACATAAGACAATGAAATTCACATTAATAAATACAATGAAAAAAGTTAGTTTATGAAATGTTTTTCTCATCTACAAAATAACTAAATACTGAATTAACGAAACAAAGCTACTTCAAATGGTTTAAAAGGTTTGCTACAACTAGAATATTACTAGTGCATTAATATGCTTTTAAGCCCACCACTGGCCCACAAAGTACGACAATGAAAAGTAATAGTTAAAATGATACCAAAATATACACTATTAAATCTATTAATACTTCTCGTTTAGCCCCAAAAAATCTATTAGCACTGTTAAAAATATATTAGAAGTATGTTAAGGTTAGCTATAATATTGTGATATTGAGGTTAGTCGTCATAGTGTTTGTTTCCTTTTCTAATTCTTACTTAGTACAACATTTATGAGTCTCTTATATAAGGAGGTCTCTAGTATAGTTTCATTATCAAGTCATATAATACAATGTAGTTGTTTAGGATTTTCCCTTTCTATCTACTTTCTTCTTCTCTTTTATATTTTTCCACCAAATCTAACACGGTATCAAAGCACAAAATTTTGACCCTTCATTAGCCATATGCAAACATCATCAAACTTGTAATCCTCTATCAGTGATTGTACCTCTGCCTAACACAATCCATCACTAAACCCATCTCCTCTATCTGTTTCACTCTAGCTCTTTGATTTGGTTTGCCGAAAATGAGAGATATATCAGAGCAGTGTGAACATATCAGAGATCAACTCCACCATAACAGAGGGTCTGAAAACCCATTGCGCTACTCTATTGAAACCCTCTAATCCATGCAAGCTCCTCATGTATCAATCAACCTTGCCATAGATTCTTTATTGATCATCATGGCATTAGCAATCACCATGAGAGGTATTCTCAATAAGGTCATGGAGAACCTCAATGAAGTAGACAATAGATTTACCATCCCTCTCAGTCATGACGATCCCTCCATGTTTCCCTACTTTCAGACCACTTGTATAGTCAAAAATGCCATCATCGATGCCCTCCGATCCGTTAAATTCAATTGCTATGCTCCCACTGTTGGTATTCTACTAGCAATAAGGGCCATAAAAAATTCCCATCAGCTCTAGTATCCCTAATGGATCATTGCTCGACAATTTCTAGGTCACGGCCTAGAAGTCTAATCACCCGAGTAATGGGGTGCGTGTAAAGAACTGAAAAATTATCAAGGGTACTTTAGTAATTTTTTAATTCAGATTAAGGCTACATAATTAATTAAATGAAATGAGTTAAATAAATTATGTAAATGAGCTTTTAGTGATTTATATGATATTATAAGGCTTAGGCAACATTCTAGAAATTTTCTTGGGACTGGTGTAGGCCACGAGGTCACACAGTCAAATCTAGAACACAAATAAATATGAAAATATTATTGTTAAAATTTGGAGGGGCGAAGAATATAGTTGGAATCAATGTGTCAAAATTAGCTAGGTTGTCAATTTTGGTGCAATTCCGATATTGTTGATTTTTTAGCACTTACGCGCGTGTGTGGCAAACTGGCCATGTGGTATCTCATTTAGCGTGCAAAACTTCTCAACGAAGATTGGCATAACCTTCTAGACAATGCCATGTGATACTTTGGGTTTGGCCAATAAAGAATCATATGTGAGTGATACTATTATGTGTGTGTGCTGATGCACCAATTGTGCGTGTGTGTGTGTGTGAGTGGTGAGTCACTTAATAGTGACAAGACCCAAAATTAGACACAAGTCTTTTCTTTTTTTCCCTCTTAATTGACCCTTCCTAAATTTTTAAAATTTCTCTCTCTTTCTGTCTAAGACATAATCGGGTGTGTATGTGTTAGGGTATACATATATATATATATATGTGTGTGTGTGTGTGTGTGTGTTTGTGTGTATATATGTGTAGGTGTACAAAATCAAAAGATGGAGAGAGACTATGTCTGTGTAGAGAAAAGTAAGAAAGATGGTGAAATAATGAGATCAGTGTGTGTATGGTTTATATATGTGTGCACTATATTGGATAGAGGTCAAGAGAGTGAGATTGTGTGTGTGTGTGTACATGAGCATGTTTATAGGCGGATGTGCGTTACATAGGATACATGTGAAAAATGAGAGTGTATGTGTATAGGTGTAAACACATAATAAATTTTGGAAGCAAGAAAGATGAGGAAAAAGAAAGAGACGAATGAGGACTACAACAAGAGCCACGGGAGGCCTATGAGAACTCTCCCCCTATGCTGGGCATGGCAACAATGAGGTAGGGTATTTTTCTTTGGGATACTTAGATTCCCATATGACACATATTGTTATATATATGTGTATGTGTGTGAGTGTAATTCATAATGTGTATGTTTATGAATATATACATATATAAAGATAAATATACGTGTGTGCATATACGGTGCAGGAAAAGAAATTATTTGGGTTTCTTTTACCTTGGTCCTTTGGAACATTTGATCTTGTTTGGGACTCAATTGAACACCAATCAAACCACGAGTGGTCTGGATTAGACCAGAACCGTGAGACGATAAGGGGTGTATCACTGTGTGTTTCATGGAGAGCCTAGATCGGGTCTCAATATGCCATAGGTGTTTCAAAATCACCTTGGAATGGCTTAGTAAGCGAAATGGAACATGTGTGGAAAATATCGCTAGTTCGGGTCCATGGCAGCCATGGTTGTACCCTTAGAGCTTGTATCTCTATAGTTTTTAATTATTATAAATTGATTAAAACAATAAGAGTAAGTATTAAAAGCTCTTGGGTGATGTTTGACAAGTGAGAAAATGAAATAACACGCAAAAAAAGAAGTTGGAATGAGTTAGGGTTTTATAGGTGGGTCTCCCAAACTGGTGAAGATGACGACACTATGCACGCTATAGTGACGCCGTCACTTTGGCTATTAGGTTAGATAAGCCATTGGATGGGCTAGAGTCTTTTTAAAGTTTATGGGCTTTAAAGGATTGGAACATAAAAAAGGGTTAAAAACTGTTGGGCCAAATCAGGCCCAACCACTTGGGCCATTTGAAGCCTCTCCTAGGGCATTTGGTCATGAGTAATTATGTGGTCTGCCAAGCAAGGTTGGGTCCAGGACTAAACCGGTTATAAGGATATACAAAAGGAGTTGGGCTAGAAGGCTTAGACATAAATTAGTTTTTGGCAAACTAATAATAATAATAAAATTATGAAAATGCCCTCATTTATAAAAATGAAATTTAAATGCAAGTTAAAATTAAAATGGGGTATACCCAAGGTTTTTGGGCGTTCCGGACACAATGACGGGGTTTTTTGGGACATTCGGGGACCTGGGGTTAATCCCACATAAATATGTAAATGATAAAAATGCCCTTGGTGATAAATTAAATAATTTTAATGTGAATTAAAATCCAAAAAAGGCTACTCCAAGGTTCTTAGACACCCAAAATTTTAAATACAATGTCAGGTTGAACAAACTAGGACCTAGTAGTGGTCTCACCTAAATTAGTAAAATGAAAATTTTATCCCTAGAGTTAAATTGAACAATTAATTGCTGAATTAAAATCCGGAAAAGACATTTCAAGGTTTTTGGATGTCCTAAATCTAAATATGACATCAAATTAATCAAACTAGGATACGGTGATGATCCCACATGAATTTGTAAAATTACAATGATGCCCCTTGACATAGAACAAATGTATAAAAGAATTAATAAAATACAAAGAGAACACATTTAGGATTTTTAGACCTTCTAGATCCGTTTTGTAAGGACCCAAAAAATTATCGAGAGGCAATTTGGTAAATTATCAGCATAGATTGAGGCTAGACTTGAAATAAATCAATGATGCGTCAGATAAATTGTAAAATGAGTTGATAAGTCATCAATATGACACAATGAGGTTTAATTGGTTTTTAAAAATTTACCCGGAACTGATGTAGGCCATGGAGCTACATAGTTATCTATGGAACGTAGATAAATACAAAAGTCCAAACAATTGAATTTGGAGAAACGGATAGAATATTTGGAATCAATGCGTCGGAATTAGCTAGGGTGTCAATTTTGGTGTGATTATGAGGTAGTTGGATTTTTAAACGTGTGTACGTGCGAGTGTGACCAACTGGTCATGTGGTGTCTCAAGAAATGTGTGAAGCTTGTAAGAGAAGCCGTGTTGAAAATTATATAAAATGAGACATGTGGTGAAAAACTAGTGGTTCTTAGAGCATCTTAAAGGCTATTGTTAATTTTCTTGGTGGAGTACCATTATTACCATGGTTGACCTTTGAGTTATGTGTGACATCTTTAAATGACTAATTGAAAGAAGAAAAAGGGGCAGCTTTTATTTCTATTAGCCGAACCATCAAGTGATATTTTCAAATCTCATCATATCTCTCTCTCTCTCTCTCTCTCTC